>JARQOD010002087.1:0-83905 GCA_033576555.1 Oophaga sylvatica
TCCAACCTACTTCATTAAAGGCTCTTCAGAGATTTTTTGGGTTTTGCCAATTTTATCGTAAATTTATTGGTAATTTCTCGGTTATTGTTAAACCATTAACGATTGACCAGAAAGGGTTCTGATGTGGTGAATTGGCCTCCTGAGGATCTCTGCATTTCAGGAACTTAAGCATAGTTCACTTTGCTCTGTTCAAACGGCAGCCTGATTTTTTTTTCTGCCTTTCAGGTGGAGGTTGATGCCTCTAAAAATGGGGCAGGTGCCGTTTTGTCCCAAAGATATCCAAACTCTAAAAGTAACCCTTTGCCTTTTTCTTCGAAAATTTTCCCTCGAACAAAATTATACGTGGGTAATGGGGGATTTTTTGGCCATGAAGTGGGCTTTTGAAAGTGGGACATTGGCTGGAGGGAGCCAAACTCGGGTGGTGGTCCTTAGGGACCATAAAGAATCTTGGCTTCTGGAATTTTCAAGCGACTCAACCTAGACGGCCGGTGGGCCTTGTTTTCACACGTTTTAATTTTTGGTTTCCCCTTTTTCCTGGCACAAGAATGTTAAGGCGGATGCCCTCTCGAGGATGTTTCCTTGCGGCCCTCTCCTGAGTTATCTGATCCTTCTGTTATTTTGAAAGAGGGGTTTTTTCCGCCATCTCGCCCAATTGAGACTTGCTCTGGAGGGGTGTCAGGAGGAAGGCCCGATGCTGCCCTGTTGGAAAATTTTTGTCCCGACCATGGAAAAAGAGTGTGTGTCTGAGATTCATTGTTCCGCGTTGGCTGGGCATCCCGAATTTTTGTACCAGGACCTTGGTTAGTGGCCCTTTTTGGTGGCCTTCCTTGTCTCGGAGTCAGGGAATTTGGTCATCCTGCGGGACTTGCTCTCGCTCCAAGCCTTGCTCTCGCTCTAGTGGTTTGTTATGCCATTGCCTTCCCCAAAGACCATGGACCCATATCTCTAGGATTTCTTTTCCCGACCTTCCTTTTTTCTCAGAGAATGCCCCCCTTGGGTAATTTGTGATAGGTTTTCCAAGATGATACTCTTGTGCCATTACCTAAGTTCCTTCCTCCTTGAATTGGTGCCATTGTTCCTTCAGCACTGGTTCTTTACACGGCATTCCTGGAACTTGGTCGACAGAGGAGTCCAGTTTGTTTCCAGATTTTGGGAGGACTTTTTGTTCTAAACTTGTTCAATTTGTCTTTCTCCTCGCATTTCATCCTCGCCAAGGTCAAACTGAGAGAACAAACCCGAATTGGAACTTATTAAGATGCTTTGTGTTGCTGTCAGGAGTGGTCTCTTTTTTCCTTTGGCTGAGTTTGCTCTTAAAATAGGGGCTGCTCTGACTTTGATGCTCCGTTTTCCTGAAATTCTGGGTTTCACCCTGATTTTCTTCAGACAGACGGGGCTTCTGTCTGTCCAGGTGTTGACTCTGTTGTTGGAGCGTATGCAACTGATTTGGGACCAGGTAGTGGAGAGGTTTCCCTCTCTCAGGAGAGGGCCCACGGTTTGCTAACCGGCAATATGGACGATGGTCTCGGTTTAAAGTGGGGACTGGTCTGGTTGTCCTCAAAGAATATTCCTATGAGAGTAGCATCTCCAAATTTAAGCCTAGTTCATTGGACCTTATAAATCATGGAGATTATTAATCCTGTTTCTTTTCGTTTGCTTCTTCCAGGGACATTTAAGATCCATAACGTGTTCCACAAGTCCTTATTGAAGAGGTTTGTTGAGCCAGTGGTTCCTGCTGCTGTGCCTCCTGACCCTGTTTTGGTTGAGGGCAATCTGGGTATGTGGTTGAGAAAATATTAGATTCTCGTTTTTCTAGACGGAACTTCATATTTGGTTAAATGGAGAGTTATGGCAGGAAGACAAATTCTTGGGTGTTTGCTTCGGACATCCATGCTAGGAACTTATCCTGGCGTATCATAGAACTCATCCTGACCGACCTGGTTGCTCAAATGAGGGTTCGGTGACCCTCCTCAAGGGGGGGTACGTTGTTGAATGGGTTTGAGATGAGTTCTGAGCAGAGGCTCCCTCTGGTGGTTACAAGCAGTGCTATTCTGTCCAGTGAAGATTGTGAGGACTGGGAATCAGGTGTTACTGACTGGTCTTATATAAGGGAGTCACCTTCCATCAGGGTTGCCGGTGATCAATTGTTCTGGTCTGAATCCTTTATTCCATTTTCCCTTTAGCCTGCTGTGTCGTGTCTGATCTCCTGCTAACGATAAGACTTTTTCTTCTTTTGTGTTTGTGCTATATTTTTGCATTTTGTCCTGCACTTCTCTGAGGGCCTTCAGGGTCCCCTCCGGGGGCTTCTGCCCCTCAGTTTTGTTTCAGCCACTGATGTTTGTACTTTTGCTTTTTCCAGTTTTTTCAGTGGCTGCTGTTTTGATTTTGTTACACCAGAGAACTAATTTAGGTGGAAGAGGTCGTGTGATCTCAGGTGTTTTTGAAAATTAGTAGAGTTGGTGCTTTCAGGTTTTCTGGATTGCAGTAAGTACCCTCCTATCCTTTTCTATTTAGTTAGTTTGGGCCCCACGTTTGCTCATCTATTTTCTTTCTGTGTCAGTATTTCATCTTGTCTAACCGCCATTACTTTTTGGGGACTTCTATTATCTTGGGTTCTGCTCCGGGCAGATAGCTTTCCTATTTCTATCTTTAGGTGTAGTTAGTTTCTCAGGCGTGACAGGCATCTAGGACCAACGTAGGAACGCTCCACGGCTGCCTCTGTTGTGGTGGTTATCGGGTACTGCAATCTCATAGATCAACTGCCTGGTGTATTGCCTTTTTTTTACCTGCACTCCTCAGCTACCGAAACATAACATCTACCTTCTTGTGTGTTTTCTACTGTAACCTTTTTGCCATTGTTGTGTCCAGGCTGTTTAACAAAACTATTTCACCTTTTGTCAAAAAAAGTGTACATTGTAGGCCATGGTTCCTCAAATCCAGTCCTCAAGGCCCACCAACAGTCAAGTTTTCAGTCTTTCCTTTGTATGCTCAGGTGATAATGCCTCACCTGTGCAATACAAAGGAAATCCTGAAAACATGATATTTTTTGTGGGCCTTGAGGACTGGAGTAGGGAAACCTGGGTAGGGATAATCTAAAAAAGTACACATTTTTAGTAAAAAGATAATAGAAACCCGGGACATAACTTTGGCAAAAAGGTTGCATTTATGAACCTTTTAGCCAAAGTTAGCTGTACCTGTATACAAATTTAAACTTAAATCCATAAATTAAAGACAGACAACAATGTTAAACCAATGAACAATTTATTGAAAAATTTTTTTTTTAATATAATTGTTATAAAAATTAGGCCTTTTGGCCAAATGTTTAACATAGAAATAACCTTTTTTTTATATGAAACTTTATTTTTTTATTAAACTTTATTTATTCAACTTTATTTTTTTTTAAATTTTTTTTATTTCATTAAAAAAATGATAAACAAACACATATTTAAAGGTCTGTGTAGTGGGGGGTGGAAATACTGCTGGAGGGCTGCGGGACACTTCGACCGTGGGAGTGTGGAGAGTGTGGAGGGACGAACGGGTGGTGGTGGGGAAGGAACAGGAAGAGGTGAAGGGGTGGAAAGACCAAAAGAATGGGAAGACAAGGCAGAACAGGTGGTGGTGGTGGAGTGGAGGGTTGTGCATGAGGAGCAGGTGACATAGTAGTATTTGGAAGGGGAAGGAGATTGGTAGGTAGAAGTGTGGTAGGGGTAGGTGGCTGGTATGGGTAGGTTGTTGGTACTGGGGAGTGGTTGATATTGTGGAGGTTGATGGACCTGGGATGTGGTTGGTATTGGGAGGTTGATGGACCTGGGAGGTGGTTGGTATTGAATAGGAGGGGGAGGAGGTATGGCAGGTGGAGGGGGGAAGATGGACGGCGGCTGTAGGGGGGGAGGTGGTGGAATGACTGGGGTGGATTGAGGATGGGAGACAACCTGCGCTAGAGCAGTGTGGCACGTGTGCATCACATACATCTGCTGGTCATAAGATAGCGGATCTATGCGCCCCGCAACCGACCTAAAAAAGCTGTAGTTCGGGGGTGCTCTTAACTCAGAACGCACAGTTTCCAGAAGTGTCTTGACCTCACCAACTAGTGAGGTTGTCTGATTAACGCCTGCGGCAACTTGTTCAGATAGCAACTTAAGGCAGTTCTGGAAAGATGCGTTCATGTGTAAGAACTCGGGCGCATAGTTCTTTTCCTGACCCTTCTGACGCTGCCGCCCAGTACCCGCAGCTGTACTAGAGGTGGCAGGGTCAGAAGGGTGGGGTAAAGGGAAGGCTATATCCTGACCAGCAGATTCATGTAATGCAGCCGGCCACGATGCTCCAGCGCTGGTGGAGGGGACAGCGGGATCAAGTGTGTGTGAAGTCTGGGAAGGGGCAGATGTGGAGGGTTGGTCAAAGTGTCCCTCGGTGTCGGTCTCCTGAGGGATCGCTCTAGAAGGCTCCAACTCTGCGGGCGCCCCGAGTGCTGGTCACCGTGCTGTGGAAGAAACAAAAACATAAAATTAATATACAGATGTGGAATGGCCCTGGCTGGAAAAAAAAAAAGTTAACATTTTATGGTTATATTTACCTTCTGGTGACCATTGTTTTTGTGTCGACCCGCCACCACAATTGTGGGTTACCAGGGCAATGGGGTACTCAGAGCCGAGCCCATGGAAGTCTATGGGGATTTTGTCACAGGTAGCTGTGGCTCGGTCTGTGGCCCTGGCGGTGTCTGGCGTATGTGTTGGGGAATATTTACAGGGGATAACTATATACAGTTCGTGACGCCACCTGTAGTATTCTGGTAATGGGTACCAGCGCTGCTGTAGATCTCTGAGGGGATGGTGAGGCAGCTAGATGTCAGGTCCCCTACAGGTGGGACTCTTCCCTCAAAGTCTGTTAAGATGGTGAAGTCGGGTGCCGGTAAATAACACAGTCTCACACAGTCAATGTCTTTCCATACCTTTACTTGCTGAGTGTCAAGGCAGGTCCCGGGAGGCTGATCCAAAGGAGTGTATTTTGAGACGGCAGCTGGACAAGTTAGGGGCCTCCTTTAACTCCAATGAACGAGTACAACCAGCCTGAAGCGTAGTTCCCTCTATGATTCCAGCTAATCTTAGCTGTAACTGCCCAGTCAGCTTAGTGTTAGGGGCCTTCCTGTGAAGGAGCTGAATACTTATGTTTGTCCTGCAGAACGCCAAAGTCTTCACTCCCCCTGACCCCAGCTACGTACCGACTATAAGGGGCTTGTCTGCCGCGACCTAGGGTCCGGTAGATTCCTGGTTTTTCTGCCTCTGTGCCTGAAAAACAGCGACTCTTCGGTCCCCAGTGACCGGTAAACAGGGTGCTGGACTTAAGCAATCCTTTAGCACCAATTCTACAATCCACTTGCCTTTCGCCTTGTCCACGCTGGTAACATAAACATTCTCACTAGCCAGGGGTCGAGCAGTCTCTTCCAATCTTTCTCCTTCCAATGAAGCCAGCCACAGATGCTCAGTTGTCACAGGCAGGAGCACGTCTCTGTACCTGATACTGTCCTTAGACAGGAACGCTGAAGTCTTTCTGTGCTGATACTCCTTACTTTCTTCAATGTGTGCTGAGAGATAATCCAGCTCTGACCAGACTAAGGTATATTTCCAAACCTATACGGACTCCACTATTTGAACTGGTTATGAAGCAGGCTAGACTCCTCTCTCCTCTTTCCACAGAGGTCTAAGCTCCACTTCATGCGTCTTCTCTGTCCGGAGACAGGAACTAGACTCTTTTCAAAATCACCCTAACCCACTACTTTGACCACTCCCTAGAGTATACTTCACTACCCCAAGGGTGTGTCCAGTGTGTGTAGAATGAATGCATATTGAGCATTAAGCCGCCGTCTCGCCATACACTCCCCAGGGTACTGCGTGTGCCTACCACCAGGGCTACACATTCCCCCATGGTAAATGACAGCACTCCCGGGCTGTGAAATACAAAAGACAGAAAAATTTTGTTTATGCAATAACATTGGAACAATAACATCTTCCCATCCGGGAGGTAAGAATACTTTGAACGTTACAAACTTTAATACAAATAGTATCAAATGTCATTTTCAATAAATAAATTTACAAGATACTTGTGAAGGACCCGCACCAAACCTTCAACGTGGGTCCTGGGTGGGCTGCAGGACATCCAAGTGCAGACCTCACTCAGTGCCACACCACACGGTTTTGTTTTTCAGAGGTAGATATGTATGGCTTATGTAAAACCAAGATAGGGCGCCGGAGCGCAACTATGTACAAGAAAGTTTTTAGGCTGTCTCAGTCCTCAACCTACGAGTCCATTGTAAACCAAAGGCATATATCAAAACCAAAGGCATATATCAAATCACATTATGATAAAGTGCAATAACTTTTTATGGTTCTTTTCACCATTTACCCAGCGGGCATTCTATAATTAGGACTATATATATATACATTATATATAAACTTGTGCAAAAACTTTATAAACATTTTTCAAACTTTGACTGATGGTAGATCCTTTATGGACCTTACCAATTCTTTTTATATATTTATTCATCAAATAGTACGCTTTCCACCCCGGGGGCTGGAACAACGCAATGGGCCCTAGATCCTAAGACCAGCAAGTCATGTGCTGCGATCAGGGTTTGGGTTGCGACATCTCTGGTTTGAACCTCTAGGGGCGCAACCGGTACACTTTCTTCACACGACACCGATTGCGTCTCAATTACTGTTAATGATATAGACCGCGTCAGGGTTTGCGATTTAGACTGGGTCGCATCTGGCGATATGGAAGTGGCTTTCACTTGCGATAGACTTTGGGTCGCATGTTGCGATGACTTTGACGAGGGCGATGCTGGGGCACAGCCGGATGCTGCTGAAGCTGGATACGGGGACGCTGCAGTAATGGTGACGATACCTGCGTCTGGGACGGGTCGCGGACGATGGCGACGTTCAGGGCATACCACCCCTTCATTCCCAATGCCGCGTATAGGTGACTATGTCGCCGTTCACTAAGTCCCTCCCGGGATGGCCTTGTGGCAGGTGAGATTCCACGTCACGCCTGCTGACGAAGACCGCTGGGTAGAGGCCCGGTTCACGAATAAAGCCCAGCCCTTCCGGAGCTGGAACTCAGTCACACACCCCTGCCGCCGCGGTTCCCGTAAGGTACCTTTGTCGCGACGGACAGTCTCCTTATCAGCAATCAGCTCGGCAAACTGTCGCTGGCGGTTCTTCTTGATTTCCCGCGCTTCCTCCTGCTGGCGCCTCTTTGTCTCCTCACGACTCCGCCATTCTTGCTCCCACTGGGCGGTGTAGGCGACGTCATCCAGGCGCGCCATCTCGTCCCAGTCCACATCTGGTAGTGACGGACAGGACCCCTCCGGTGTCCCTGCCGGGGATTGATAATCTGCTGCGGCCTCCTGGCCGGGCGGGCGTTCCGGGATTGGCTGTACCTCCTCAACCTCCTCCGCATCCACCGCTTCACCAGTGGGATCGGGAACGGTACTTTCGGGGGCAGCCTCCGGTTGCTCCTTCGCCTTGGGCAGCAGACTTTTCGGTACTTTGAATCGTGGGGGTTCGTTGAGGGAGGAGACGCCGTGTTCGTCATCCGCCATTTCTGCAGGTTACAGCGGCGTCTCTCTATCTCCTCCAGGCCAGGTTGGAACAACTTCTTTAGGCGTGAGTTCTCCTCCCGCACCTCTAACAACGCCTGTTGCAGGTGCAGGATCACGGATAACTCCGGCGTTGGTGGCAGCTTGGCTGGGGCACGGGGCCTGCTTTCCTCCGCTGCTCCGCTCGGCTCCACACGTCCTGCCTCCATCACGCTCCAGAAGATTCTTTCTTTCTGTGGAGACATCCGGTCTCTTCCGTGGAGGTGGGATTTGCGTCTCCTCCTCCTCGCAGGGAAGGTGAAGAGGAGGCGGACCTCCTTTGCTGTAGGGCAGGACCGCATGTTATAATAGCACTTTGAGAGGACAGGCATTTTCTTCGCGCCACAGGGGGGTAGACGCCCACGAAGGTACGCCCACCTTCTTCTCCAGCGCCTGAGGGCGCGAATATGGCGACAAAAATGGCGATTTTGGCGCCAAAAGTGCAAACAGTCCTTTTTACAAAAACAAGTCCTTAGGCACGCAGGGCTCGCAATTTCGCGAGTTTGGTATCCTGTTCGTGACGCCAAGTTTAGTTGTGTCGACCCGCCACCACAATTGTGGGTTACCAGGGCAATGGGGTACTCAGAGCCGAGCCCATGGAAGTCTATGGGGATTTTGTCACAGGTAGCTGTGGCTCGGTCTGTGGCCCTGGCGGTCTGGCGTATGTTGTTGGGGAATATTTACAGGGGATAACTATATACAGTTCGTGACGCCACCTGTAGTATTCTGGTAATGGGTACCAGCGCTGCTGTAGATCTCTGAGGGATGGTGAGGCAGCTAGATGTCAGGTCCCCTACAGGTGGGACTCTTCCCTCAAAGTCTGTTAAGATGGTGAAGTCGGGTGCCGGTAAATAACACAGTCTCACACAGTCAATGTCTTTCCATACCTTTACTTGCTGAGTGTCAAGGCAGGTCCCGGGGAGGCTGATCCAAAGGGAGTGTATTTTGAGACGGCAGCTGGACAAGTTAGGGGCCTCCTTTAACTCCAATGAACGAGTACAACCAGCCTGAAGCGTAGTTCCCTCTATGATTCCAGCTAATCTTAGCTGTAACTGCCCAGTCAGCTTAGTGTTAGGGGCCTTCCTGTGAAGGAGCTGAATACTTATGTTTGTCCTGCAGAACGCCAAAGTCTTCACTCCCCCTGACCCCAGCTACGTACCGACTATAAGGGGCTTGTCTGCCGCGACCTAGGGTCCGGTAGATTCCTGGTTTTTCTGCCTCTGTGCCTGAAACAACAGCGACTCTTCGGTCCCCAGTGACCGGTAAACAGGGTGCTGGACTTAAGCAATCCTTTAGCACCAATTCTACAATCCACTTGCCTTTCGCCTTGTCCACGCTGGTAACATAAACATTCTCACTAGCCAGGGGTCGAGCAGTCTCTTCCAATCTTTCTCCTTCCAATGAAGCCAGCCACAGATGCTCAGTTGTCACAGGCAGGAGCACGTCTCTGTACCTGATACTGTCCTTAGACAGGAACGCTGAAGTCTTTCTGTGCTGATACTCCTTACTTTCTTCAATGTGTGCTGAGAGATAATCCAGCTCTGACCAGACTAAGGTATATTTCCAAACCTATACCGGACTCCACTATTTGAACTGGTTATGAAGCAGGCTAGACTCCTCTCTCCTCTTTCCACAGAGGTCTAAGCTCCACTTCATGCGTCTTCTCTGTCGGAGACAGGAACTAGACTCTTTTCAAAATCACCCTACACCCACTACTTTGACCACTCCCTAGAGTATACTTCACTACCCCAAGGGTGTGTCCAGTGTGTGTAGAATGAATGCATATTGAGCATTAAGCCGCCGTCTCGCCATACACTCCCCAGGGTACTGCGTGTGCCTACCACCAGGGCTACACAGTTTCACGCAGGAACGCCAGAGCTCGTGCATATTTGTACTTGCTCTGGCGTCCTGAAGATCCACTCGGGGCCCGCATCTCTTTGTTAAATTCCTTCTTAAAGCGATCCCTCACAGACCGCCACCGCTTCATAATTCTCTCCCTGAAATGAGAAAGCACACATTGGTTACTATACAACAACCACACTTTAGTCCTCGTGTCCCCCAGAGTTAATGTTTTCATTGTTTCCATAGTGTTTCACAAAAGAAAATAAGGAAAACAAGAAGCATTGGTTACACGAGGACAGAAGTTTTGAAAAAACACCTTTACAGTCAGCAACATGAACTATACTTACGTAATTTAGTCTGGGACCTAGGATTGAGGTCCTCCCAGCGGTGCACCATTGCTGCTGCCACTTCCGTCCAGAGCCGTCGTGTCACAATTTGATCCGCATGCCGGCGGTCCCCCATGTTCCACAGCGGCTCCCTTTCTCGGACCAGGTCGATCATCAACTCCACGTCCAATCCCTCCTCCGTGTCCGAGTCGGGAACACGCTGTGAAGCCTGTGAAATTAACAAAGAAAAAAAAAAAATCATCAGACACATTGTTTGAAATTTTCAAAATTATACATGTTACAATGGGAAAATTAATGCACAAAACATTTTTAGATAACACGTTTTGTAAAAGGAAAAATTATAGAAAATGGCAAAAAAAAAACGTACACGTTGAGAACCGCCGACAGTCTCACGACGACTCTGGGAGGCGCTGGGAGAAACCCTCTGGCTCCCAGATGCGAGAGACTAAAAATGAAAAGAAAAATTAGGATATTGGCAGGTGTTGGCCGCTGTGTGAAGTATGTACTAAATGTTTTTCTATGTGTTGTGTGTACTGTGATGGTGTGTTTCTGCGATTGATGCAGGATACTTACGAATTGTGAGCCCACTCCGGTTATCTCTCCACCCCGTCCTTCTTCCTCTGGGAGCTCCTCGTCATCTTCAGATTCCTGTTATTAAAAAAACCCAATCAAGACATATAGCCCACAGATGGATTGTGGATAGAAAAATTAAAAATACATATTTTTACGCCAATTCCTGACGATGGCTAGGAGGGCTCCCAGAAGAAGATGTGTCCTGCTGTGGCGGCTCTGGCTCTGGCTGGGAGGGAGGAGATGGCGATGCCGGTGGTGCTGCCGCCGCTTCAGCCGCTGCCTCCTCCGCCAACACCGCCATTGCGGCAGCTGCAGCTGCTGTTTGACGTTGTCTGCTGTGGAAGAAACAAAAAGGGACAGTCAATATATTTCTAAATTCCTTGGCCCTGGCTGAAAGAGAAAAAAAAACATGTATTTTTATTGAAATGGGGGATGTAATCTTTACTTTCTACTGTCTTCCCTCCTTGCCCGCCTCTCCTCCTCTCGTCTATCTCCATCCGCCGCCTCCCCCTCTTCTTGACGTCTTCTGCTGTTAAGTAAAAAGGGACTGTAAATTTTATATTCCTTGTCCATGGCTGAAAGAAAAACAAACATGTAATTTACAGCAAAATGTGTGCTGTAATACTTACTTTCTGCTTGCTAGCCTCCTAGCTTGGAGGTCCTCTCCTCCACTCTGCTCAACTTGCGCTTCAGCCGCCGCCGCCGCCCGGTGAAGTCTTCGGCTGTTGAATAAGGACACAAAAATGGACAGTGAATATATCTGTATTCCTCTGCCCTGGCTGAAAGAGAAAAACAAACATGTAATTTAGAGCAAAATGTGTGCTGTAATACTTACTTTCTGCTTGCTAGCCTCCTAGCTTGGAGGTCCTCTCCTCCCCTCTGCTCAACTTGCGCTTCAGCCGCCGCCGCCGCCCGGTGAAGTCTTCGGCTGTTGAATAAGGACACAAAAACGGACAGTGAATATATCTGTATTCCTTTGCTCTGGCTGAAAGAGAAAAACAAACATGTAATTTAGAGCAAAATGTGTGCTGTAATACTTACTTTCTGCTTGCTAGCCTCCTAGCTTGGAGGTCCTCTCCTCCCCTCTGCTCAACTTGCGCTTCAGCCGCCGCCGCCGCCGCTCGTTGAATTCTTCTGCTGTTGAATAAGGACACAAAAAGGGACAGTGAATATATGTGGATTCCTTGTCCCTGGCTGAAAGAGAAAAACAAACATTTAATTTTTAGGCACATGGGGGATGTCATATTTACTTTCTACTGGCTTGCCTCCTTGCATCCAGGATCTCCTGCGCCCTTGAATCAGCAGCATCAATTCTTCTGCTGTGGAATTAACAGACAAAAAGGAATTGTGTTTATATGTATTGATTGTCCCTGTTTTAAAATATAACATTCAAACAAGGACATTATTCCGACCACATGCAATCATTTGTAGCCATCAACAGTACCATGGGTAAACCGTATCCCTGGACAAAAAAATAAATAAATAAATAAATAAAAAATTAACAGTGGGAATCAACCGATCCCCAATAACAAAAAAAAAAACAGTACAAACATAATGATAATAAAAACATGGACATTTCACATACGAGCATGAGTAGATTTAAGGTCAGAGGCACCCAAAAAAAAAACATTGCAACAAAAAGAAAAGTAGATCAACATTTGGATACTAAACACATGCAAATGTAATAGCAGCATGAGTAGATAAACCGTGACAGGCCACAAAGAACAAAGATTGCAAACAAAAAAACATTAGCATACTAAACAAATGCAAGAGACCATGATTAGATAAACCGTGACAGGCCACAAAGAACAAAGATTGCAAACAAAAAAACATTAGCATACTAAACAAATGCAAGAGACCATGATTAGATAAACCGTGACAGGCCACAAAGAACAAAGATTGCAAACAAAAAAACATTAGCATACTAAACAAATGCAAGAGAGCATTAGTAGAAAAACCATCACAGGCCACAAAAAATAAACATTGGCAAAAAAAATGGAGATAAACATTACCATAGTAAACACATGCACATTTAACATAGCATGATGACTAGCAAAAGCATCACAGGGCCAAGAAAATGTTTAAAAAATTTTAAAGAAAAAAAGATTCAGCTAACAAAAAAAAAATTAAAATTTCACATAGCAGTAGTACATAATACCCGTCACAGGCCATAAAAAAAATAAGGCAAAACAAAAATACACAACATCAACATTAGGATAGTAAACACATGCACATTTCAGATAGTAGCAGGACAAGCAACCACATCACAGGCCCAAAAAAAAAGATTTAAAAAAAAAAACAAAACATTATATGATACACAAATACATCCACATTTCATATTGTCGCAGGGAGACCAAGCACATCACTGCAAAAAAACAGTACCAGTAGATCTACATTATCAACATTCACAACAGTAGCAGGGAATACACAATAAAGTTCCCAAACAAATGCATTTTAAACTCGGGGACCCACCCCATCATCGGCAATTTAATTTCATACAGTACCAGGGGAACCAATCCCCATCACAGAAAAAACATTAAATATAAAATGTACCAGGGTGCCAAAAATAAACATCAGCTCACACAGCATTGGTGACATATGTATTGTAAATTTTGGATTTTGGGGGGGGGAGCATATTTACCGTCTGTTTTCCTGGCGCTCCATGGTGCGGATCCTGGCTGCGAGTCTCCGGTGGCTGAGTCTCCGGTGGCTGCGTCGGTGGCTGCGTTGGTGGCTGCGTCTGTGGCTCTCTGTGGCTCTCTGTGGCTCTCTGTGGCTCTCTGTGGCTCTCTGTGGCTCTCTGTGGATGTGTCTGATGTCCCACAAAATTTTTTTTTTATATGTTTGCTCAGGGGTGGTATCTGTCTGGTATCTGTTTGTTGTGGGCTGGTATATCAATTAAAAAACCGGATGCGGCTACCGGATGCGGCTCAAGCCGGATGCGGCGCATTGCGGCGTCCATAGACTTTCATTGTAAAAAAAAAACGCACGCGCCGCATCCGGCGCATGCGGCTTTTTCGCCGCAGACAAAAAACGTTACATGCAACGTTTTTTCCAGACACCGGACGGTGAACAGACACCGCATCCGGCACCAACCGGACGCGCCGCAGTGACATGCGGCGCCATCCGGCGCTAATGAAAGTCTATGGGAAAAAAACCGAATGCGGTGCATACGGTTTTGTGATGCGGCGCTGCGGAAAAATGCCGGGGGCGCCGCAAGGAGAAAAACGGAAGTGTGAAAGCAGCCTTAGATACTGCGATCGTGGCTGTCAGTGGTGTATACTAAAAAAAAAAAAAAAACTGGGTCTGAACTGAAAATGTAAGTTGATGTGTATGCAAAATGTAAATGCATATCAAACACATGACCATTAAACAGAGAAAACAAAAAAAAGAATTATTCTTACCGTTAATTCGGTTTCTAGTAGCATTCCACGACAGCATAGGAGGATGTCTCCTTGTCCTATTGGGGGACAGGAATACAGAGAGGTTAAAAACCCCTCCCACCTCCCATTAACCAGTGTTTTACCACACATTTAGAAACGGTTACCTTTAGTATTCTCAGAACTTAATCCAAGAATTTCGGGAGGGAATTGGCGCTGTCGTGGAATACTACTAGAAACCGAATTAACGGTAAGAATAATTCTTTTTTCTCTAGTAGCCTTCCACGACAGCATAGGAGGTATACCAACCAATTCAATTTTAAGGGGGGGTTATGGCCTGGAGAACTTTCCGGCCAAAGACTAAGTCCCGATTGGACCAAAAGTCCAATCTGTAATGCTTCGTGAAAGTATGCAAGGAAGACCATGTTGCAGCTCTGCAAATCTGCTCAGACGAAGCTCCAGCTCTTTCAGCCCAGGATGCTGCTACGGATCTTGTTGAGTGGGCCTTCAGGCCCGCTGGTGGAGCTATATTCTGGGCCAAGTAAGCTTCAGATATGGTTTTCTTTATCCAAGTGGCAATTGTGTTTTTTGCCACTTTTTTACCTTTATTTTTACCGTATAGGTGAACAAAGAGATTCTGGTCAACTCTAAAAGATGATGAAAAATCAAGGTAGTGAAGAACAATTCTTCTAACGTCCAGGGTATGGAACTGTTGTTCTTTAAGGTTTGCCGGATTATTGCAAAATGAAGGTAAAACTATGTCCTGTGATCGGTGAAAATCTGATACAACCTTGGGAAGAAAAGATGGATCAGGACGAAATATAATAGCGTCATCTCTAATGAGCAAATATGGTTCTCGAATTGAGAGGCCTTGTAATTCCCCTATTCTTCTTGCTGTGGAAATGGCGATCAAAAAGGCTGTTTTACACGCTAGTAATTGAGGGGAACATGTCATCAAAGGTTCAAAGGGGGGTCCTGTAAGGCCTTTGAGAACTGTGTTTAAGTCCCATGGTGGGACAATAATTTGCTTCCTAGGGTTCAGTCTGAGTGCTGACACCATGAATCTTTTAATCCATTTATGGCCCGCTAAATTTTGGTCATACACCGAACTTAGAGCTGACACCTGGACTTTTAATGTGTTTGGTCTGAGACCAAGCTCCAATCCTTTCTGTAAAAAGTCTAGTATTTTAGATATATCAGGACGCAATGGGTCTGGAATATTAGGGTGACACCAGGAGGAGAACTTTTTCCAGACCTTATTGTAAATAGTATTAGTTACTGGTTTCCTGGATTTTTGAAGAGTGGCGATCACAGGTCCCGAAAGTCCTTTTTCCCTGAGGACCCGGGCTTCAACAGCCAAGCTGCTAGGTTCAGTTTCCGGGGATCCGGATGATGGAGATGACCTTGTTGGAGGAGTTCGACCTCCGGTTGCAACTGAATTGGTCCTTCTGTCCGCAACTCCAGAATGAGATGGAACCAACTCCTCTTTGGCCAGGCTGGTGCTACTAGTATGACCGGGAGTTGATCGTCTTGTATTTTTCGCAGAGTTTTTGCCAGGAGAGGTATCGGGGGAAAAACGTAGGCCAATCGGAAACTCCAAGGATGACTGAACGCATCTACCCCTAGGCATCCATCTCCTGGATTTAGGGAAAAAAATGTTTCTACCTGGGCATTCTGCCTTGAGGCCATCAAATCCACATCGGGAAGGCCCCACATCTCTGTAAGTGACCTGAAGACTTTTCTCTTTAGGCTCCATTCTCCTGGTTGCAGGTCTTGATGGCTCAGGAAGTCTGCCTGGGAGTTCTCTGAGCCTTTCAGGTGAACTGCTGATAAGGAAAGGAGATTGGCTTCGGCCCATTGGAGAATATGATTTGAAACGTTCCTCAGACTGTTGAATTTGGGACTCCCTTGGTGCTTGAGATGAGCCACTGTAGTCATGTTGTCCGAAAGAACTCTGACATGATAACCTGAGATTAGAGAACTGGCTGCCTGGAAGGCTTTTAGTACCGCCTTTAGTTCCCTGTAGTTGGAGGATTTGGCGCTGTCCTGCTGACACCATAGGCCTTGAAAGGGAGTCTGTAGCACCACTGCTCCCCAGCCTCTCGAACTTGCGTCGGTGGTCACTGTCAACAAGGGAGCTTGAGACCAGGCTATTCCCTTGCGTAGGTTTGAAAGATTTAGCCACCAAGACAGGGAGGCTTTGACTCTTCCTGGAGTTCGTATCTTTTTGTTCAGCAAGGCAGGATTTGCATTCCAATTTTCTAGAATGTGTGCCTGAAGAACTCTGGAATGGGCCTGAGCCCAAGCCACGGATTGTATACAGGCCGTCATTGAGCCTAGCAGGGACATAGCTAATCTCAGCGATGGAGATCTTTGACTTCTGAAGGCTAGAGTCTTGGATATCAGGTCTTGGCGGTGGTCGTCTGGAAGATAAGAAGTCTGATTCTCTGCGTCCAAGAGAACTCCTAGAAACCTTATTACTTTTGAAGGTTGGAGATGAGACTTCTTTGTATTGACGATCCAACCTAAACTCTGAAGGATGTCTCGAGTCTGGTGTACCCTTGTCTCGAGGATTCTGGCTGAAGGACCGATGATTAGAAGGTAGTCTAGATAGGGAACTATAGCCACCCCTTGTTTTCGAATGTGAGCTATCGTTTCCGACATGATCCTTGAGAAAACCCTTGGGGCTGATGAAATGCCAAAGGGGAGTACTTTGAACTGGAAATGTACTATCTCGTGATCTAGACGGACCGCGAATCTCAGATACTTCCGATGAAGAGGATGTATTGGAATGTGGAAATAGGCGTCTTTGAGATCCATGGTCGCCATAAACGAGTAACGGGTTATCAAGGGAATGGCCGACTTTACAGATTCCATTTTGAATCTCTGGTAGGAAACTGACTGGTTGAGGGTTTTTAGATTTATTATAACCCGAGATTTCCCCGACGTTTTTTTTACTATGAAAATGCGGGAGTAATGGCCTTTCCCTTGCTCGTCTCGTGGGACCATGGAAATTGCGCCTGAAGCTACCAGATTTTGAATTTCTGCAGCGATAATGGATTGACTCTCTTGAGATGATAGAGAGGTTACTCTGAATAGCGGAGGAGGGGGAGACTCGAAGTCTATTAAGAGACCGTCTCTTATTACATTCAACACCCAGCGGCAGCTGGAAATTTTTTGCCAGTTGTTTAGAAACTTCGAGAGTCTCCCTCCTACCTGCTGGGAGTCATTGCTTCTCCTGTTGTGTCTGCTGGGGAACGAGGATATTTTTAGGTTTTCCTTTTGCATGACTCCATCTTCCCGTCTTCCCTTTACCTCTATACTGAGTAGGTTGAGCCCGGGAGGGTTGAAAAACTCGCTTCTTGGGAGGCCTTTGTTCTGGAAGAGCTTTCTTCCTATCCGTGGCCTTTTCCAGGATGTCATCCAGGGCTGGCCCGAATACATAGTCTCCTTTAAAAGGAATGGAGCACAATTTAATTTTGGAAGTAACATCCCCGCTCCACATTTTAAGCCAGAGGGCTCTACGGGCCGAATTCGTTTGGACCAGATTTCTAGCCGCAATGCGTATGGACTCCAAAGAAGAATCAGCCAAAAAACCCGCTGCTTTATGCAGGATGGGTAGAGAGTCTAGCATGTCATCTCTTGGAGTGCCCTGGGAGATATGAGTTTCCAGTTCCTGGAGCCAGCGATGAAGAGATCTGGCAACGCAGGTGGACGCTATATTGCTCTTGAGGGCCGAAGAGGAGGTCTCCCAAGATTTTTTAAGAAGACTTTTGACTTTCCTGTCCATGGGATGCTTCAGTTGGGAGGAATCCTCAAATGGCAGAGCCGTTTTCTTCGCTACCCTCGCCACCTGTACATCCACTTTAGGGATATCCCACTTGATAGGATTTTCATCCAGAGGAAATCTATTTTTAAACTCTGAAGGGATCGCGAGACGTTTCTCTGGAAGCTCCACTCCCGATTTATCATGTCCGATATACTCTTATGGACTGGAAACCCAACCATCTGCTCCGTCTGAGCCCCGCCAAAAAATTCATCCTGAACGGAATGAGGGACCGGTAGGTCCTCCAACCCCATATTGTTACGTACCCCACTTACCAGCTCCTCAATATATTCTGAGGAGAAAAGGAATTTCCTTAATTCCGCGGTTTTATGAACTAAGGGATTTTCCCACTTGGATGATGATGACCCCTGGGATATGTCGGACTCAGAATCCGAATGTTCCGCCTGGATCTTTCTCTTTTTTGGGAGAGATGGACCAGGTGAGGGTGGTGGAGGCGGGGGTGGGGGAGTTAATGCGGCTAGTGAAGATTGCACTTCTTGTTTCACCAGGGTACGGATCTCATCTAGCCACGATGGATGCTCTGCACTGATCACTTTATCTGTGCACTTTTGGCAGAGTTTTTCTCCTATTTGGGAGGTAATTTCAGGGAACAAATAGCGCATTTGCTCCTTTTAACTGAGGGTCTCTGGGATGAACCTTCTCCCTGTAATAGAGGGAGAGAGGGTAAAAGAAAATGGGGTTCCAGGAGCCTCTTAACAAGGGAGGGGGCCTTTCAGTACTCACTGAGGCCAGAGAAGCGCTGGGCTCTGCAGTCGCAGGGCTGGACGTCTCCATAGCAGGTATTTCGGCCCATAGGCGCTTACCTGCTGACGTCTTCTGGCAGTTTTTATACCCTCGGTATAAGCGCTGCCCAGCGCTTGGATCCCCCTCCCCCTCCGGTCCGGGCACAGGTGGATTCCGTGCGCCCGCGGTATCAGAAGCTCACAGGAGCCCTGCGTTCCACAGTGGAACGCGAGACCCGGAAGTGATGTCAGCTGCACTTCCGGGTTCCGCACGTGGAGGGGAAGATGCCGGAGAGCTCCAGGAGGCCTCCGGCGGGGAGAGAGCGGACCGCTTTATCCCCTCATGGGAATGCAGGGAGACCACCTCAAAGTGGTCCCAGCGTCGGGAGCAGCCACGGAGGAGGGAGACCGAGGACCCGACCACCGCTGCCCGGCAAGACGTATCGCACGTGGAGTGCGCCAGGTAATACTGCACAGCCGGCCACCAGCATACCCGGATCTCTCCGTGCCCCAAGGGGGACAGGAAAACACTGGTTAATGGGAGGTGGGAGGGGTTTTTAACCTCTCTGTATTCCTGTCCCTCAATAGGACAAGGAGACATCCTCCTATGCTGTCGTGGAAGGCTACTAGAGAAAACAAGAAACAAATATCCTAAAATAAAACAAAATAAAAAATATATTGCAAAACATGCATGAAGTTGTAATAATAATAATAATAATAAGGGTATTTGGTAAACATAATTTTGATCAAAAGAATGTACAAGCCATCCCGCCACGTCAAGGCAACCCTTTGTGGGACAGTCCTACTCTAATATTAAAAACCTTTCCACTTGTCAAGTGACGTAAATGTGAACAAGGCAGAGGGACTGAACCCACCAGTTGAAGCATAGGCCAGACAGGATGGATTTTTCAGCTCAAAAGCAGGGCGGTCACACCCTTATATGCACAAAATGCACTAACAACTAAATAAAAAACTGGGTCTGAACTGAAAATGTAAGTTGATGTGTATGCAAAATGTAAATGCATATCAAACACATGACCATTAAACAGAGAAAACAAAAAACAAGAAACAAATATCCTAAAATAAAACAAAATAAAAAATATATTGCAAAACATGCATGAAGTTGTAATAATAATAATAATAAGGGTATTTGGTAAACATAATTTTGATCAAAAGAATGTACAAGCCATCCCGCCACGTCAAGGCAACCCTTTGTGGGACAGTCCTACTCTAATATTAAAAACCTTTCCACTTGTCAAGTGACATAAATGTGAACAAGGCAGAGGGACTGAACCCACCAGTTGAAGCATAGGCCAGACAGGATGGATTTTTCAGCTCAAAAGCAGGGCGGTCACACCCTTATATGCACAAAATGCACTAAGAACTAAATAAAAAACTGGGTCTGAACTGAAAATGTAAGTTGATGTGTATGCAAAATGTAAATGCATATCAAACACATGACCATTAAACAGAGAAAACAAAAAACAAGAAACAAATATCCTAAAATAAAACAAAATAAAAAATATATTGCAAAACATGCATGAAGTTGTAATAATAATAATAAGGGTATTTGGTAAACATAATTTTGATCAAAAGAATGTACAAGCCATCCCGCCACGTCAAGGCAACCCTTTGTGGGACAGTCCTACTCTAATATTAAAAACCTTTCCACTTGTCAAGTGACGTAAATATGAACAAGGACAGAGGGACTGAACCCACCAGTTGAAGCATAGGCCAGACAGGATGGATTTTTCAGCTCAAAAGCAGGGCGGTCACACCCTTATATGCACAAAATGCACTAAGAACTAAAAAAAAACTGGGTCTGAACTGAAAATGTAAGTTGATGTGTATGCAAAATGTAAATGCATATCAAACACATGACCATTAAACAGAGAAAACAAAAAACAAGAAACAAATATCCTAAAATAAAACAAAATAAAAAATATATTGCAAAACATGCATGAAGTTGTAATAATAATAATAAGGGTATTTGGTAAACATAATTTTGATCAAAAGAATGTACAAGCCATCCCGCCACGTCAAGGCAACCCTTTGTGGGACAGTCCTACTCTAATATTAAAAACCTTTCCACTTGTCAAGTGACGTAAATGTGAACAAGGCAGAGGGACTGAACCCACCAGTTGAAGCATAGGCCAGACAGGATGGATTTTTCAGCTCAAAAGCAGGGCGGTCCCTCTGCCTTGTTCACATTTACGTCACTTGACAAGTGGAAAGGTTTTTAATATTAGAATAGGACTGTCCCACAAAGGGTTGCCTTGACGTGGCGGGATGGCTTGTACATTCTTTTGATCAAAATTATGTTTACCAAATACCCTTATTATTATTATTACAACTTCATGCATGTTTTGCAATATATTTTTTATTTTGTTTTATTTTAGGATATTTGTTTCTTGTTTTTTGTTTTCTCTAGTGGTGTATACTGCAGTTGTGGCTGTCAGTGATGAAATGAATTGTAATTGACACAGTCTATTATTACTCAGAAATCAAATAGCCTTGTTCCCTTCTGGGACTTCGGCTTTTTCTTCTTGCAACTTTTAAAACTTACTTGAATTTAGAAATATGAAAAGTCTTTATTACCTTAAATTCAATATCTTGCTTGAAGTCTTCATTCCCTATTCTATACCAAATCTGGTAATTTTCCTAACCTATAATATCACAGCGTACCATAGCAATCAGTAATATCCATAGAATTATTATCAGAATAGTAATATGGAATTCATGTTTTTGTAATAAAACAATAATAAATGATAATGCATTATTAACCATATTCTTCATGAGATAGAACATTTTATATCATAGCTGTAATTACCTTTTCAACCCATAGGAGTCAGTGTGGTTTTTTATGTAACAAGTGTTTCCATCTTTATTACTAAAACTTTATTAATGGAATATATTTATTAGACCAATAATATGTAAGAATGTATAGCCATGAACCAAAATGTGAATATGAGTGAATGAATGAATGAAAGAATTATTGAATTTACTCAGAATTAAAACATTTTCTTTTAATGAAACAATATCTTCACTATATTTAATGAAGCAATATTCTCATACTAGACATTACTTTATTAAATATTGATGTTTTTTTCCCTTGATTGAGATAAAAAATAAACATTAAGAATCAAAAATGAGATAAAGGAAGAATAAAAGTGAAAAATGAAAAATAAGAATAAAAACAAAGATAAGAATAAAAATGAAAATAAGGCCTTTATATGATTACTAGATGGTGGCCCGATTCTAATGCATCGGGTATTCTAGAATATGTATGCGGCCGACCGTGCGCGCCTAAGCAGTGAAGTAGTGTTTAAATGGGTTGTGCACTACTTTAAATTAACGTTACTATGTATCTCTCCAGGGCACCGAATAAATTTTGTTATGACGTCACGTTGTGAATAGTGCTTGTGACAACATCGCAGACGACGCACAGCTAGCACGTAATTTTCCCGGCTGCAGCCAGCTGTTGTTTCCGCTGACATGACGACTATTTGCTGCTGCAGCCAGGGGTATTTTGTTTCGTGTACCACAGTGAATGACGGCTTGGGGGCGGGTTTGTCTGTAGATTTGTTCCTTTTCATGCCGGGACAAAGAATGTGCTGATTTGTCGCGGACGCTATTTAAATGTGGCGCCCAAATCGGTGATTGGTCGCGGGCAGCGTCCGCGACCAATCAACATAGCGGTGTTTAAGTTTAGTGGCAAGATCGTTGATTGGTCGCGATGAAAGACCGCGACCAATCATCGAATTGTATTGTGAGGACCGGAGAGCGCCGCTGCCTATGCGGCTACTTCCGCTGCGAGAACCTGGGACATGAGCGGGCGCTCGCAGCAGAAGTATCCAGACCCGGAGCGCCGCTCCCGGTCCTCTCTTGACATCCTAGCCGCATGGATGTCAGCGCCGCTGCCTGTGCGGGTACTTCCGCTGCAAGAACCCGGGACATGAGCGGGCGCTCGCAGCAGAAGTATCCCGGTCCTCCCTTCCGCATGGAGGTCAGCGGCGCCGTCGGTTGAGGTCCTTCTGCTGCTAGCGGCTGGGAAATGAGCGCCTCGCGCCGGTCATCTCCCCGCTGCCTCGCTGCTGACCTCCGTCCCGCAGATGAGCCGCTAACGGCCGCCATTTTTTTGTGAAATCCCACGGCGCTGATTGGCCGCTGCCGGATAAGACAATTATATAGTAGATGTTACCTGTGTATTAGATGTAACCTGTGTATTACCTCATATTACTGTGTATTATCTCATGTTACTGTATATTACCTCATTTTACTCTGTATTACCTCATGTCACCTGTGTATTACCTCATGTCACTGTGTATTACCCGTGTTCAGTAAATGTGACAGAAGTACATCAGACACTGACTGACAAAACATGTTCAGTACATCATGGGCAGTTGGTGAGTCACATGACCACATGGGCGGAGTTAGCCCTGCGTCGCTGATGTTACTGTGTATTACCTCATGTCACTGTGTATTAAATCATGTTACTGTGCATTACCTCATTTTACTGTGTATTACCTCATGTCACCTGTGTATTACCTCATGTCACTGTGTATTACCCGTGTTCAGTAAATGTGACAGAAGTACTGTACCTCAGACACTGTAACTGACAAAACATGTTCAGTACATCATGGCCAGTTGGTGAGTCACATGACCACATGGGCAGAGTTAGCCCTGCGTCGCTGATTGGCCGCGGCCGGACCAATCAGCGACGCGGGATTTCCTGGACAGACAGACAGACAGACAGACAGACAGACAGACAGACAGACGGGATAAGACAATTATATAGTAGATGACAAATGCTGAGTAGTTATGTTCTCAGTAACACATACCCTTAATAGTTCCATTATCTGGATGATTTCATATTTGTCATAACCTTGTGTTACCAAAATATTCATAATTATGCAACTTTGCATGTAATCCCCTTCTTAGTGTAAAGAAATGACTCTTTATAATACTTAATGTTATTATCTCTAGTAGTTATACCATTGTACCTTTTTATATTCCTTAAAATGTGTGAAGAAGAGGTATTGATGAAATGTGATGATGTATTCAAGATCAAAAACACTTTTCCCCCTTATTACCAAAAACAAATATTATTTTATGAAATAATTCATTTATCAAAACCAAAATGAAAAAAATAATTGTTCTATAAATTATTTATGTAACTTCTATTTTAGCTTTATACCATATATTTGTCTGAAGATGTGTACCATCTATGTACCCATTAAAAATAACATTGAATATCATAAAATTATCCTTTGGAAAAAAAGGAAAAAAAATAATCTAAATGTAGATTTTCTTGATAAACCATTTTGATGTGTGATTCCACTTATCTACTATTAACTAAAAAAAAAATTACTAAAGGAATATATGTTGAGTAGATATTTCATTATGTATCTTAATATTCTAATATTATTTCTCTTAAAAACAAGGTTTTTTTGTTTTCTCGCATACCATGAATTGTGAAACTTTTTTTCATACATCACACATACATTACTCTTAGATTATATTCACTCTTAGCAGCTGCTCATACACGCATCTGTCATCTGTCACTCAGACTGTGACACGGATATACAGTACAGACCAAAAGTTTGGACACACCTTCTCATTCAATGATTTTTCTGTATTTTCATGACTATGAAAATTGTAGAATCACACTGAAGGCATCAAAACTATGAATTAACACATGTGGAATTATACATTACACTTTACAAAAAAGTGTGAAACAACTGAAAATATGTCTTATATTCTAGGTTCTTCAACGTAGCCACCTTTTGCTTTGATTACTGCTTTGCACGCAGAAAAGGTGAACGGATGGACTCTACATGCCTGGTTCCCACCGTGAAGCATGGAGGAGGAGGTGTAATGGTGTGGGGGTGCTTTGCTGGTGACACTGTTGGGGATTTATTAAAAATTGAAGGCATACTGAACCAGCATGGCTACCACAGCATCTTGCAGCAGCATGCTATTCCATCCGGTTTGCATTTAGTTGGACCATCATTTATTTTTCAACAGGACAATGACCCCAAACACACCTCCAGGCTGTGTAAGGGCTATTTGACCAAGAAGGAGAGTGTTGGGTGCTATGCCAGATGACCTGGCCTCCACAGTCACCAGACCTGAACCCAATCGAGATGGTTTGGGGTGAGCTGGACCGCTCACCGCTTCAATTTTGAATAAATCCCCGACAGTGTCACCAGCAAAGCACCCCCACACCATCACGCCACCTCCTCCATGCTTCACGGTGGGAACCAGGCATGTAGAGTCCATCGGTTCACCTTTTCTGCGTGCAAAGCAGTAATCAAAGCAAAAGGTGGCTACTTTGAAGAACCTAGAATATAAGACATATTTTCAGTTGTTTCACACTTTTTTGTAAAGTGTAATGCATAATTCCACATGTGTTAATTCATAGTTTTGATGCCTTCAGTGTGATTCTACAATTTTCATAGTCATGAAAATACAGAAAAATCTTTGAATGAGAAGGTGTGTCCAAACTTTTGGTCTGTACTGTAGGTTCACACAGGGCCGGCGTCAGCACCCGGCACACCCGGGCAAGTGCCGGGGCCCTGAGCAGGCGGGGGGGGGCCCACTCGCCGTCGGGCACCCCGGCGCCTGTTAGCGGTGTCAGCGCCGCCACTGGGCCCCCCCTCCGCTTGCTCAGGGCCCCGGCAACTGGCGCAATACTCACCTCTCCCCGTGCCTCCGCTGCCGCAGCTCCGAGCTCTAGGGGCGCCTGCGCTGGCGCTTCCTGTCTGACAGCAGCGCCGCTGAATGAAGTCATCATTCAGTGGCCGGCTGTGGCAGAGAGCGCGCAAAGGCCGGACAGGTGAGATCGATGTGTGTGTGTGTGTGCCTAAGTGTATGTGAGAGAGTACTGCCTGCGGTGCTGTATGTGTGATGGTGGTGGGGGGAGGCAGGCAGTGATGGTGGTGAGGAGGCGATGATGATGATGATGATGGGGAGGCAATGATAATGGGAAGGCGATGATGATGATATTAATGGGAGGCAATGATAATGATGATGATGGGGAGGCAATGATAATGGGAAGGCAATGATGATGATATTAATGGGGAGGCAATGATAATGGGAAGGCAATGATGATGATGATATTAATGGGGAGGCAATGATAATGGGAAGGCAATGATGATGATGATATTAATGGGGAGGCAATGATAATGATGATGATGGGGAGGCAATGATAATGGGAAGGCAATGATGATGATATTAATGGGAGGCACTGATGATGATGGGGAGGCAATGATAATGGGAAGGCAATGATGATGATATTAATGGGGAGGCAATGATGATAATAGGGAGGCAATGATGATGGGCAGGCAATGATGATGATAATGGGGAGTTTTTCCACAGCGCCCTTTCCTGAGCCGTAACAGTGCAGAACGCAGCACAGTGCAGAGGAGAGCTCCATATTTTGTATGGAGCATTATATGGGGACCAGTATCCTGTATGGAGCATTATATGTGGTCCAGTATTCTGTATGGAGCATTATATTGGGTCCAGTATTCTGTATGGAGCATTATATGGGGGATGGCGGGGTGACATCCTGCATGGGGTATTATATGGGTGATGAGGGGGAGACTATGTGGTGCCCATAATATTGTATGGAGGACTGTACTGTCCAGTCTGTACTGTGCGCTGTGAGGATTTGGCGGTTTTTGAGCTATTGTACAATTTACAATAGGTATCAGTCATGTAATGGAAGAAGTGAAGTGTTTGGTGTTGTGCTATACCCATATTTCTCTGCAGTATCTGTGCATCATGAATCGTGCTCTGTGTTAAAGGGGCCCACTGAGACTCTTTCGCCCGGGGCCCATAAAAACCTGGAGCCGGCCCTGAGTTCACACCACAGATTCCACATACAAAAGTAGGAATACATGTATATTAACCCAAATAATTGTATCCTAATTATCAATGCGCATTGTAAACTACTAAATTTAATATCTTAATATTTCTTTGAATATTCCCCAAATACACATAACAAACTTTGTAAACCTTTCTATAGATAGAAGGACTCATAAGAAAATTAGATATGAGCTGTATTTATACTTGGTGCAAGGGTTTGCAACTGTAACCTGTAACTAAGGCCTAAAAAAATTATTTTCACTGAAGCTACAAGAGCTTTGAAATAGGGGTATATGGTAGCCTTATTATTAGAACAGTTTAAATGTCACATGTGTGACTGTCATGCAGTAAGAACATATTGCCATGCAAATAAATAACTGCAAAATGTTAGCAACACACAAAGCTAAATTGAAATTCAGTTAGTTATATATTATTTCCTTTTAAGTGTTAAATATATAAAATCATGCAGTTATTACAAATTCCTGTGTAAATAAAGGCATAAATCCATGTAAGAGAATTTTTTCCGATTAAGTCCTACTTTGTAGTGAAAATTCTAAGGATAAATAAGAGATAAGGTTAAATATCATATTCATACAGAAACAAATCAATTGAAATGTCTTATACATATATGTATTGGCTTTAATGTAATTCTAAATATTATTACTGTAGTTTATTTTAATTATCACTATACATATAAAAATACAGTTATACAATCTCTACTTATACAGGTATACTATATTTACTGTATGAATATATATATATATATATATATATTGTAGCCTTTCCGGGGGTTTTAGCTCTGAGATCGCTGTCTGGGTAGACAGAATGGCATGGAAACAGTTCATTCAGACAGCAATTATGGTAAAAACTGGCCGCAACCAGTTTTATTAAAGTCCACAGCACACAGATAAAACAAAGCATAAACAGAAAACCTGGGCTTGTCTAGCCTCTAATTACACTTAGATAGATGGCCCTCTCTATCCGGGACCCAGACTCTACCAGTCTGTGCCCAAAACAACACATATCACATATGTTACCAGTATGGAGCTTCACAGATACTCCTCCTGTGTCTGAAGGCACCTTCCATGACCAGACTTGAGAAAGATCCACTCCTATTCAGTAGTCATTATGCTGGAGGTTCACAGAGACACTCCTGTGTCCGGGGTCCTTCCTGCACCCAGACTGAGACGGCTCCCCTCCTCTTCAGTAATCATCAGCATGCATGCTCACAGAGACTGCTTCCTTGTGCCAGGACACCTCTCTGTGTCCAGGCTGAAGACAGCTCTAACACTCTTGGAGCATTCTCACAGAGACTGCTTCCTTGTGCCAGGACACCTCTCTGTGTCCAGGCTGAAGACAGCTCTAACACTCTTGGAGACACCTTCTGTGCCTGGACCCCTTGTCCAGACTGAATGAGCTCTCTGACTGTGTCCGCAGACACCTATTTCTGGCTTCCTAATTAACAGCTGATTGGCTTCAGGTTTGAGCTGCAAGTGTGCAATGAATGCAAGGTGTAGTGACCTTTCTCTACCACCAGGTCTACAAAGCCACCCATTTCCCTTATAGTTAGCAAAGAACCTAGGTGAAATGTACACCCCATTCACCACATATCCTCACTGTCTCACATATCCCCCCCCTCTTCTCCAGACCGGAGGGCTGGTCATCCAGACCGGAGGACTGGTCAACAAACCTAAAGAGACAGTGAACACAGCTCAAGTCATAGCCAACATCAGCTTCATCTTTATCTTCCATTAAGCAGGGTTTCTATACCCTTACACACACACACACACACACTGTGTGATGTCACAGTCATGTGACCAGTCAACTGAGGAGAAGGAACATGGACAGTCAAAACATACATACTGATCCATTAAATGAATGCCAGCCAGCGCTGCATTACCCATCCGTCCCCTCTGCATACAACTTTATCCTAGGTATTTAGACACATACCCCTTGGGTGGGTTTGTAGGTGACTGGACCCGCCCAGCTCTCCAAGTCACCTGGAAGCCTCCCAATGTATAGCACAAGTCTCAGCAGTAGATCTGCTGAACCAAAATATATCCAGGCTTCCATCACAGGGCCACCCACCTCTGCGATACATACCGTCCATCCATCACATGCCTCCATGCATATCCTGAGGGCCATACCCCAGTGCCCCCTCTGTTCAAACCCGTGGGGTCGAACACCTGCCACCCGACCAGAGATCCCCCTCGGTCGCCTCTGCCAGTCACCCCGTCTCAGTTGATTTTGGGCACTATGCAATATCACCTCTTTGTTAGGCCTTTCCCGCCCCCAGCGGTCAGAATGTTGGCCTTGTCCTTGTGTCGGTGTCACCTCACCCGACCTTCCTTTCCCGAACTGACTCCTACCGTCGTTGCGGTCACGAGTCCATCGTCCAGTCAAATTTACTGGTAGTTCTGAGTCTGACTCTCTGTCTTTTCGTCCGCCACTGGGTCTCACACTCAGCCGTGAGCTAACAGAAGCGTCATCTCTACCCCTCGTTGTTTTAGCACGTCTACTGCCAATCCCCAGGGAAGCCTCTCGTCTCTCCCTTTCTTGGGCTGGAAGTAGTCGCTCTCTTTGTCCCAACTGTAAAACATCTACAGATGGCATCTTCTGTCTGGCTGTAAGGTCAGCATCAGTCCTCTTCTCAGGACTCTCAACCTCCTCTGCCACCATGCCTTCCTCACTTGCACTGGTTGCTCCATTGTCATCAGATGATTCATTATCACTCCCACTATCCCTGTCGGGCCCCTTTTTCTCAGCCACATCCGGCTCACTTTCAGGGCTAGACACTTCACTCTCATTCTCATCCTGCTCACTTTCAGGAGTATAGAATTCATTCTCATTCACATCCTGATCTGGAACCTTAGTTAACATGTCATCCACAACATTAACTTCATCATCTGGTCCCTCAAGTATGTGACTATGTGACAACCCCAGCACTACACTTCTATATAGTTCAGGTACTAGGAGCTGACTCACAACCTCTCCCTGGACTTCAGTGTTTATGGCAACATGAGAGAACCTCTCCTCAGAGTCAGGCTCCTGGAAACCTCATTTAGAACAATCATATTTTCCTGTGCTGTTTTAAGAGAGGGTTCTCGCCACTGCTCACTCTCAAAACCGTCACAGGACACAGGCAAGTCAGGGACACTCGGTTCCCGAGAACCACCATCCTCGTCTCCCAACATCACCTGCAAAGGAATTTCATCACTATCACAGTCATCATTATTATCAACATCATTATCATGACTATGATCAGTATTATCATCACTATCATTACCAGCATCAGCACCATTTTCATGGTCATCATCATTATCAGGTTCATCATCATCATTAGCATTATCATCATCATTATCACATAATTTTAACATCCCACTAGCATCGTGTTCCGCCCCTCGGGACTGCGTACCCTCAGTAGGGGCTTCATCACACTGTCCATCAGAATCACCCCTCCCCCAGAGATCCTTAGACCGGGGAAAGTCATTACCCAATATAACGGGTTGCACCAGGGTCTTCACTACCCCCACTTCACATGAAATCTCCCCGAGTTTGGGGACCAAGTCCACGGCAGTCTCTGGGTAGACTTTGGTGTCTCCATGGATGCACACCATACTCAAGTGCTTATCAGGGATGAAGTCCCTATCAATCAGGCTGTCACATACGGAAGTCACTGGACTCTCTGAGTCCAAGAGGGCCTGCGCTGAGCAACCATTTGTAACCACCGGGGACACCTGTGGTCCAGTCTCTTCGGTTGCGGTGGTCACACACACAGGTTCTGCGCAGAGAGAGAGGGATCTGCCAACATCACGGCACATAGGCTCCCCCTCTAGTGGACAGTTGGCTGCAATTTCACGACATCTCCAACACTGTCCATCACACTCTTCCACCCACATGTCCCCTCGGGCCTGAACCCGCTTATCAGCATACCCCATGTCCCCAACAGCTGGAACGCTCTTACCGGGAGAGTTCGACGTCCGGGAACTCTGAAGTGACGTCCTCTCAGACGGCTGTACCTCAGGAGAACATGCTCTGGTGTAGCGGTTCACTGTAGGACATGCTCGGGTGTAGCGGTTCACTACCACCTTTTCAACTCCATAATCAGGCCTGCTGACTGCAGACTCCCAACTGTATCTCCAGTCATGAACTCCCCTGGCATGGGCTGTCACCGTAACACCCAGCCGGGTAAGAATCTCCACTTTCATCTTAGCATAGTCTTGGCTGTCCTGCTCGCTCAGGTCAGCATATGCCCTTTGGGGCTCTCCAATCAGATATGGTGCGACCATCATGGCCCATTCAGATAGGGGCAGATTCTCCTTCTCTGCCAGTCTCTCAAACCTAGTGAGATATACCTCCACATCATCACGAGGTGTCATCTTTTCCAAGGACCGTCTTACCGCCCTCTTCACAGCGGACAAGTCAGGTGACTTTGCAACATTACTTTGGGACGATGCACCACAAGTCCCCTGCAGTGCTGCAACCTGCTCAAAAAACAACCGGTTATTCTCCTGCTGCTGCTGCAGGATTTGCTGCTGGTACTGCTGCATTTGCCGCTGGTACTGCAGGCGCTGCTGCTCCATGCTCTGCTGCATGCTTCGCTGGCCTGTACCAGGTACTCAATGAGCTCCTTCACACGGCCGGACTTATCTGTCTCAACCACGGCAGTTTTATGTTGCACATTAACTTGCACCATTTGTTCAAACAGCGCCTCCATGCTGTCATCCATGCTGTCAGACTTCTCTGTCTTAACAACGGCAGTCTTCACTCAAGACATACACACTACACAGCTTTTTTCCACAGAAAATTCAGCCTTGCTGTGCAACCACTTTTTTTTTTTTTTTCCTTTGCAAAGTCTATTAGGGCTACTGTCTCTTTAAGACTGCTCCACAAACTTTTCTTTTGCTGCTGCACATTCCACAGTCATTTTCACAACAAGTTCAGCTTTGCTGTGCATACATTTTCTCTCTGCAGACCCTATCAGGGCCACTGTCTCTCCAAACAGACGTTTCTGCTGACACACACTTTTTTTTTTTTTTTTTTTTTTCTGCTGCTATTTCAATAGACTTCACCTTTAATGCTGTCTCTTGCCACTGTGCTGCATGCACACTCCAGCACTAACTGTACCAGGCCCTGCGCTGCCCCAGCATTCTCCACCAATTGTAGCCTTTCCGGGGGTTTTAGCTCTGAGATCGCTGTCTGGGTAGACAGAATGGCATGGAAACAGTTCATTCAGACAGCAATTATGGTAAAAACTGCCGCAACCAGTTTTATTAAAGTCCACAGCACACAGATAAAACAAAGCATAAACAGAAAACCTGGGCTTGTCTAGCCTCTAATTACACTTAGATAGATGGCCCTCTCTATCCGGGACCCAGACTCTACCAGTCTGTGCCCAAAACAACACATATCACATATGTTACCAGTATGGAGCTTCACAGATACTCCTCCTGTGTCTGAAGGCACCTTCCATGACCAGACTTGAGAAAGATCCACTCCTATTCAGTAGTCATTATGCTGGAGGTTCACAGAGACACTCCTGTGTCCGGGTCCTTCCTGCACCCAGACTGAGACGGCTCCCCTCCTCTTCAGTAATCATCAGCATGCATGCTCACAGAGACTGCTTCCTTGTGCCAGGACACCTCTCTGTGTCCAGGCTGAAGACAGCTCTAACACTCTTGGAGCATTCTCACAGAGACTGCTTCCTTGTGCCAGGACACCTCTCTGTGTCCAGGCTGAAGACAGCTCTAACACTCTTGGAGACACCTTCTGTGCCTGGACCCCTTGTCCAGACTGAATGAGCTCTCTGACTGTGTCCGCAGACACCTATTTCTGGCTTCCTAATTAACAGCTGATTGGCTTCAGGTTTGAGCTGCAAGTGTGCAATGAATGCAAGGTGTAGTGACCTTTCTCTACCACCAGGTCTACAAAGCCACCCATTTCCCTAAGGGTGAGTTTCCACGGTCAGGAAACGCTGCGTGTTTGGCGCTGTGCGCTGGCGCAGCGCCAAACACGCAGCGTCCAGATGTTACAGCATAGTGGAGGGGATTTCAAGAAATCCCGTCTCCACTATGCGTAACAATACGCAGGTGGCAAACCTGCGTAAACGGACATGCGGCGCGTCTTTTTAGACCGCAGCATGTCCTCGCGTATTGCGGCGACGGTGCGTCGCCGCAACAGAATATTACACAGGGCTATGTAGCCCTGCGTTCTTTCCGGAGGTGTTCCGGAGGTGTCCTGAACACCTCCGGAAAGATCGCGCGTCAGAAAGGGGGCGGGGCTTAGACGGAGCGGAATTTCCGCTCCGTCCAAAGCGCTATGGTTCCGGACCGTGGAACCATAGCCTTATAGTTAGCAAAGAACCTAGGTGAAATGTACACCCCATTCACCACATATCCTCACTGTCTCACAATATATATATATATGTATATATCTACAAAAACTGTGAACTACAGAATTATATTTATAAAATAATTACAAATAACTGAATAATATATTGTATAATACTTTTACACAACATATAATTTCATTTTCAGTCAATTCCTAAACCAAATCTTATTTCTTTGTCAAAAATGTCCTGAAAAGCTCTTTTTATCATTCCTTTTTTTAATCATTGTTTGAGCAGCTCCGATAATGAGCTGTAAACTGAAGACTCAGTTATGTCTCTCTGAGGAATCACCTGTTCCTGTCTGTCAATGTCCGCCATTTGTCTTTTTATAGAGAGGTCTGAATTTTGAATTTTAACTCTTTCTGCAAAACTTTTTCTGTGGAGTCTTGGATCATTTGATAGGGCTTATAACAAATATGTAATTTTCTTCGTATGTCATAGATTTGATTACAGGGATAACTCAGTTTAGGACATTTTGACACTGGTTTTTGAAAATTTTTTACTCTGTCTGATTTTACAAAATTAGTATGATTTATTTTCCTTTCACGATTCTCATGTTTTCTAGCAAAATCAAGGGATTGCGCACATTCAAATAAAGTATCTTTTTGTGACGCAATAACACGAGATACAGAATTTAGGAATCCAAATTTGTCTACAAAATATTTTGCCATTGATTGTGTTTTAACATTGGTAATGACAGTTTTGTACAACCTTTCAAATATGGACATGAATGTAAAAGTACATTCTTTCCGACCAATCCTTAATTTTTGAAGAATATCAATATCTGGACAATTTTCATTTAATGCACAGAAAATCTGAATTTTCAATCTGTCTTTATCATTTAGATCTCCATGTAAGTCATTATCACAAGACAATTTTAATGTTAAACGTCTGGAAAAGGTTGCAGGAAGCCACAATTTAAATAATTGATTTTTCTCGTCATTACTTAAATCAAGCTTATCAACAAAACTTTCGAATATTTCAGAATTTCTGGACACATGGATTTTGTTATCATATGCAGGAATGATTTTGCATAGTTTTAAAAATTTTTCCTAACTTTAACCCCTTCACCCCCAAGGGTGGTTTGCACGTTAATGACCGGGCCAATTTTTACAATTCTGACCACTGTCTCTTTATGAGGTTATAACTCTGGAACGCTTCAACGGATCTTCGCGATTCTGAGAACGTTTTCTCGTGACATATTGTACTTCATGTTAGTGGTAAAATTTCTTCGATATAACTTGTGTTTATTTTTGAAAAAAAACGCAAATATGGCGAAAATTTTAAAATTTTGCAATTTTCAAACTTTGAATTTTTATTCCCTTAAAACAGAGAAATATATCACACAAAATAGTTAAGAAATAACATTTCCCACATGTCTACTTTACATCAGCACAATTTTGGAACCAAAATTTTTTTTTGTTAGGAAATTATAAGGGTTAAAAGTTGACCAGCGATTTCTCATTTTTACAGCAAAATTTACAAAGCCATTTTTTTTAGGGACCACCTCACATTTGAAGTCACTTTGAGGGGTCTATATGGCAGAAAATACCCAAAAGTGACACCATTCTAAAAACTGCACCCCTCAAGGTACTCAAAACCACATTCAAGAAGTTTATTAACCCTTCAGGTGCTTCACAGTAACTAAAGCAACGTGGAAGGAAAAAATGAATATTTTACTTTTTAGCCACAAAAATTATCTTTTACAAACTTTTTTTTTATTTTCACAAGGGTAAAAGGAGAAAATGGACAGATAAGGTTGTTATGCAATTTCTCCTGAGTACGCCAATACCCCATATGTGGGGGAAAACCACTGTTTGGGTACACGGCAGAGCTCGTAAGGGAAGGAGCGACGTTTGACTTTTTCAAACTAAAATTGGCTGGAATTTAGATTGGATGCCATGTCGCGTTTGGAGAGCCCCTGATGCGCCTAAACAGTGGAAACCCCCCACAAGTGACACCATTTTGGAAACTAGACCCCCTAAGGTACTTATCTAGATCTGTTGTGAGCACTTTGAACCCTCAAGTGTTTCACAAAAGTTTATAAAGCCTGGGTGTGAAAAAAAAAAATCAATTTTCCACAAAAATGATTTTTTAGTCCCAAATTTTTGAATTTTCCCAAGGAAATTGGACCCCAAAAGTTGTTGTCCAATTTGTCCTGAGTACGCTGATACCCCATATGTGGGGGGGGGGAAACTGTTTGGGCGCACGGCAGGGCTTGGAAAGGAAGTAGTAACGTTTTGGAATGCAGACGTTAATGGGGTCATGTTCCATTTGCAGTGCCCCAGATGAGCCTAAACAGTGGAAACCCCCCACAAGTGACCCCATTTTTGGAAACTAGACCCCTAAGGAACTTATCTAGATCTTTGGTGAGCACTTTGAACCCCCAAGTGCTTCACACAAGTTTATAATGCCCGGGCATGAAAATAAAAAATCCTATTTTTTTCCCACAAAAATTATCTTTTAGTCACTAATTTTTTATTTTCCCAAGGGTAACAGGAGAAATTGGACCACATAAGTTGTTGTACAATTTGTCCTGAGTACGCTGATACCCCATATGTGGGGGGAACCACTGTTTGGGCGCACGGCAGAGCTCGGAATGGAAGGAGCACCATTTGACTTTTTCCAACCAAAATTGGCTGGAATTGAGTTTGGATGCCATGTTGCATTTGGAGAGCCCCTGATGTGCCTAAACAGTGGAAACCCCCCACAAATGACCCCATTTGGGAAACTAGACCCCCTAAGGAACTTATCTAGATTTTTGATGAGCAATTTGAACCCCCAAGTGCTTCACACAAGTTTATAACGTAGAGCCGTAAAATTTAAAAATCATATTTTTTCCACAAAAATTATCTTTTCACCCCAATTTTTATTTTTCCAAGGGTAACAAGACTCCAAAAGTTATTGTGCAATTTGTCCTGAGTGTGCTGATACCCCATATGTGGGGGTAAACCACTGTTTGGGTGCATGGCAGAGTTTGGAAGGGAAGGAGCGCCGTCTGACTTTTTCAACGCAGAATTGGCTGGACGCCATGTCGTGTTTGGAGAGCTCCTGATCTGCCTAAACAGTGGAAACCCCCATAAATGACACCATTTTGGAAACTAGACCCCTCAAGGAACTTATCTAGATGTGTGGTGAGAACTTTGAACCCCCAGGTGTTTCACTAAAGTTTATAACGTACAGCCGTAAAATAAAAAATCTTTTTTTTTTTTTTACAAAAATGATTTTTTCACCCCCCTGAGTACACTGATACCCAATATGTGGGCGAAAACTACTGTATGGGCACACGTCGGGGCTCAGAAGGGAAGTAGTGACGTTTTGGATTGCAGACTTTGATGGAATGGTCTGGGGGCGTCATGTCACATTTGGAGAGCCCCTGATGCACCTAAACAGTGGAAACCCCCCACAAGTGACCCCATTTTGGCAAATAGACCCCACAAGGAACTTATCTAGATGTGTGGTGAGCACTTTGAACCCCGAAGTGCTTCACAGAAGTTTATAACGCACAGCCGTAAAAATAAAAAATCTTTTTTTTTTTTTTTTGCAAACATGATTTTTTTCGCCCCAATATTTTATTTTTACAAGGGTAACAGGAGAAATTGGACCCCAAAAGTTGTTGCCCAATTTGTCCTGAATACGCTGATACCCAATATGTGGGAGAAAACTACTGTATGGGTACACGTTGGGGCTCGGAAGGGAAGTAGTGACGTTTTGGATTGCAGACTTTGATGGAATGGTCTGGGGGAGTCATGTCGCATTTGGAGAGCCCCTGATGCGCCTAAACAGTGGAAATCCCCAACAAGTGACCCCATTTTGGAAAATAGACCCCACAAGGAACTTATCTAGGTGTGTGGTGAGCGCTATGAAGCCCCAAGTGCTTCACAGAAGTTTATAATGTACAGCCGTAAAAACAAAAAAATTATTTTTTTTGTACAAAAATGATATTTTCGCCCCCAGTTTTTTATTTTCCCAAGGGTAACAGAAGAAATAGGACAAATTGCACAATAACTCTTGGGGTCCAGAGTACGCTGATACCCCATATGTTGGGATAAACTACTGTTTGGACGCATGGCAGAGCTCAGAAGTGAAGGAGCACCGTTTGACTTTTTCAACGCAGAATTGGCTGGAATTGAGATCAGACGCCATGTCACATTTGGAGAGCCCCTGATGTGCCTAAACAGCGGAAACCCCCCAATTCTAACTCCAACCCTAACCCCAACACACCCTAACCCTAGTCCCAACCCTAACCACAAACCTAACTCTAACACACCCCTAATCCCAACCCTAACCCTAATCCTAACTTTAGCGCCAACCCTAACCTTAGCCGCAACCCTAACCCTAACGGGAAAATGGAAATAAATACATTTTTTAAATTTTATTATTTTTCCCTAACTAAGAGGGTGATAAAGGGGGGTTTGATTTACTATTTATAGCGGGTTTTTTTGATTGGCAGCTGTCACGCTAAAAGACGCTTTTTATTGCAAAAATAGTTTTTTGCATCGCCATATTTTGAGAGCTATAATTTTTGCATATTTTGGCCCACAGAGTCATGTGAGGTCTTATTTTTTGCGGTACGAGTTGACGTTTTTATTTGTACCATTTTTGAGCAGGTGACATTTTTTGATCGCTTTTTATTTCGATTTTTGGGAGGTTAGAATGAACAAAAATCAGCAATTCATGAATTTCTTTTGGGGGAGGCGTTTTTATTGTTCTGCGTGTGGTAAAATTGATAAAGCAGTTTTATTCTTCGGGTCAGTACGATTATGGCGATACCTCATTTATATCATTTTTTTATTTTTGGCGCTTTTATAGAATAAAAACAATTTTATATAAAAAATAATTATTTTTGCATCGCTTTATTCTGCGAGCTATAACTTTTTTATTTTTTCGCTGATGATGCTGTATGGCAGCTTGTTTTTTGCGGGACAAGATGACGTTTTCAGCAGTACCATGTTTATTTATATCGGTCTTTTTCATCGCGCGTTATTCCACTTTTTGTTCGGCGGTATGATGATAAAGCATTGATTTTTTGCTTCGTTTTTTTTTTTTTTTTTTAAGGGGTTCACTAAAGGGGGTTAACTAGTGGGACAGTTTTATAGGGGGGGTCGTTACGGACACGGCGATACCAAATATGTGTACTTTTATTGTTTTGTTTTTTTTATTTACAGGAAGAAATGAATTTATTGGGAATATTTTTTTTTTTTTTTATTTATTTTGGATTTTTTTTTATAACATGTTTATTTTTATTTTTTTTAACTTTTTTACTTTGTCCCAGGGTGGGACATCACTGTATTTTATCAAATCGCTGGTGTGACAGTGTGCACAGCACACTGTCACACCAGCGATCGCTCAGGCAGTGCAGCAGGCTTCTCAGTGCCTGCTCTCAGCAGGCACTGAGGAAGCCGCCTCCCTCCAGGACCCCGGCGCCATCTTGGATCCGGGTCCTGGGAGGGAGGAAGCCCTCAGAACAGCGCGATCACATCGTGCTGGTCTGAGGGTCTCAGGGGGGTGCGCAGGGAGCCCCCACCCTGCACGATCCTCCCCTGTGCCCCCAGTACACCGCGATCATGTTTGATCGCGGTGTGCTAGGGGTTAATGTGCCGGGAGCGGTCCGTGACCGCTCCTGACACACAGTCACGGGTGTCAGCTGTGATAATCAGCTGACACCCGCGGCGATTAGCTGCGCTCCCCTCAGGAGCGCAGCTGATCGCCTATGACGTACTATCCCGTCCATGGACAGAATGGCACGGGTTTTATGGACGGGATAGTACGTCTAATGTCAGAGAGGGGTTAATTTGGAGTTGGGCCTCTGAATTGTCTTCTATTTTTGGTGGCCTTTGTACATCCGTACCTTGTACGTCATCTACATCAGTTCTGAAGTCTCCTCCCATGTGTCCCACTACATTAGTTCTGAAGTCTCCTCCCATGTTTCCTCCTACATTAGTTCTGAAGTCTCCTCCCATGTTTCCTCCTACATTAGTTCTGAAGTCTCCTCCCATGTTTCCTCCATCTTTAGTTCTGAAGTCTCCTCCCACATTTCCACCATCTTTTTTTACATCATCAGAGACAAGGTCACCTTCAGTAGCCATTACAGACACATGTTCCACATCTTGCTCAATTTCCTCATTACAGTCAATCTCGGGAACATCACTAGTATCATCTGACACTATTTCTACACAGTCATTTTTGAATTTCTCTGACACAAACTTGTGAAATACGTCAACCAACTGTAAAATATTTTTCAATTTCTCTCTTTCTCTATTAAAGGACACTAGCTTAGATTCTAGCTTTAGATTTTCCATTTCACATTCTGCATATAAGCTGAGCCATACAACTTCTAAATTAGACTGGTCTACAGACATAAATTTCAGTCTACTTTGCTTAGAAAAAGAAGTAATAACATCCATTGTTTCTTACCTTGAAATATCTCAGCTTGTAGTTCCTTTCTTGGACAACGCTGGGCTCTTGTCATCAGCACGTCAGCACGTCTGATTCCTGTAGTACGTCTGGCAACTCTTAGTTAGTTCTTTTCTGATCCTAAAATATCGTAGTGGATTTCCTGACAACTTGCACATCTGACGTTCTTTTGCTTCTATTCCTCCCCTTGCAAGTTTTCAGAAATTCACACTCTGAGGCTAAGTTCACACGTTGCGGAATTGCCGCGGAAATTTCCGCGGCAATCCCGCACTTCTCTGCGGCGGGAAATACACATTTTTTTTGGTATGCGTATTCCCACCAGAAACTAGCATTTTGCAAGCGTAATTAGCTTGCAGAATGCTAGCGTTTTCCTAGCATCGCTTGGAAAACTGATTGACAGGTTGGTCACACGAGTCAAACATAGTGTTTGACATGTGTGACCAACTTTTTACTATTGATGCCGCCTATGCCGCATCAATAGTAAAAAGATCTAATGTTAAAATAATAAAAAAAATAATAAATCATGCTATTCTCACCTTCCGGTGGCCCCCGCAGCTTTCCTGGTCCTCAGCGATGCTCCCGGCAACTCCCGTTCCCAAGGATGCATTGCGACAGACCCCAGATGACGTAGCATCATGCGAGACTGCTACGTCATCTGGGGTGATTCTCGCAATGCATTACTGGGAACGGGATTGGCCGGGAGCGTCGCTGAGAGGCGGGAAAGCTGCGGGGGCCGCCGGAAGGTGAGAATATCATTATTTTTTAATTTAATTACTGTTTTACCAGGGATATGGTACCAAGGGCTTGGAGGAGAGTCTCCTCTCCTCCAGACCCTGGGTACCATCCGCACATGAACCGCTTACATTGCGCATGGTGGGCATAGCCACATGCGGAAAGTAAGCGGTTCAATGCATTCCAATGGCGGCGGAATCACCGCGATTACGCGAAATTAATGAACATGTTGCTTTTTTTTCCTCGCTGCATGTGCACAAAAATTGCAGAATCCATTTAAATGAATAGGATGCTTAATGCTTGCGTTTTTTTTTCGCGTTTTTGCCGCGGAAAAAAATGCGAAAATTCCTGACGTGTGCACTTAGCCTAAAAATCAAGTGTGACTGGCTGGCTCGCCAAAATGTTAAAAATGCTTAATTTCATATATTTTTCCAGGACTTGTTACCAGATGTGATACTCTAAAGAAAATGTCACAATGTTTCTTATAAAAAAAAAATGTAGTGGTTTATTGGACTGTCCACCAAAAAACATCATTGCAGGATAACATAAAATGAGTAAAATAGTTACGAAGAGATTGTCCATTTGTCCATAGCAAAGCTTGTACACTTCTTTCCTTGGTGTCCTGAATGGTAAATGACATCTGTCTCTGTCAGCAGTGCTGGTCTAAGGAAGCAACACGTGGTTACATAGCAGCTGTCCATTCACCTTAGTGTTCTTGTAAAATGTCCCTTGTGTCTGAAGAGAGCGAGAGAGCGCCCCCCTCCCTTCGTGTAGTCATTATATATATGTCCCTTAGATCACGTGGTCTCTATATATGGGGATGACACTTTACCATACAGAAATAGCATGTGTAATGTCAGCTGAAAGTCAATGTGAATAAATCCATAACCAATAATTAATATTTAACAGTGATGTGGGCTTATTGTGTGCCCTGTGTGATCCACATATGTTATATGGAGAAATACAACGCCCTCAGTGACAGGTGTAATGGAATAGTGAATTATCTTGTCACACAGTGCAACAGAAACCACAAGCACTAAGTGGAGGAGGGCATGACTTTGAGAGGGCTGGATCTTTAACCCCTGCAGCTTTGTTTGTATAGTGGTGTAGACTTTAAGCAAGAGTGATGTTGCTTTAAGAGGAAGGAGCGAAGCATGTCTGTGCCTGACGTGTTACTGTGAGGACATGGTGCTTATACTGTATAGAGGAGGTAACTCTGTCTCTCTCCCTTTTTCTCTCATGGATGAATTGGAGTAAACATGTCTGCAGTGTCAGGGAGTGTGATACTGGGATCATCACCTTACATTACAGATGATAGCAGCACATTCACCTCAGACATCATGTGTGTCGACCCGCCACCACAATTGTGGATTACCAGGGCAATGGGGTACTCAGAGCCGAGCCCGTAGAAGTCTATGGGGATTTTGTCACAGGTAGCTGTGGCTCGGTCTGTGGCCCGGGCGGTCTGGCGTATGTTGGGGATATATTTACAGGGGATTGATTTATGTACAGTTCGTGACGCCACCTGTAGTATTCTGGTAATTAGTACCAGCGCTGCTGTAGATCTCTGAGGGGATGGTGAGGCAGCTAGATGTCGGGTCCCCTACAGGTGGGACTGGTCCCTCAAAGTCTATGGGATTTGTGAAGTCGGGTGCAGATAAAGAACACAGTCTCACACGGTCAGCGTCTTTCCATACCTTTACTTGCAAGATGATAAGGCAGGTCCCAGGGAGGCTGATCCAAGGAGAGTGTATCTTGAGACAGCAGCTGGACAAGTTAGGGGCCTCCTTTACTTCCAATACAACGAGTACAACCAGCTGAAGCGTAGTTCCCTCAAAATCTCCAGCTAATCTATAGCTGTACCTGCCCAGTCAGCTTTGTGTTAGGGGCCTTCCTGTGAAGGAGCTGAATTCTTCTTTTGTCCTGCAGAAACTCCAAAGTCTTCACTCCCCCTGACCCCAGTTACGTACTGACTATAAGGGGCTTGTTTGCCGCGACCTAAGGTCCGGTAAATTCCTGGTTTTCTTATCACTCTGCTTGAAACAGTCGTGATCCTTCGGTCCCCAGTGACCGGGTGCAATGTGCTGGACTTCTTCAATCCGTAAGCACTAATCCAATAAATCCACTTTGCCTTTCGCCTTGTCCACGCTGGTAACATAAGCACTCAAACTAGCCAAGGGTCGAGCAGTCACTTCTTTCTTTTCCTTCCTTCAAAGTTAGCTACAGATGCTCAGTTATCAACAGGCAGGAGCACGTCTCTGAACCTGATACCGTCCTTTAGACAGGGATGCTGAAGGCTTTCTGTACTAAAACTTCTCCTTTCCTTCAGTGTATGCTGAGGAGGTGATACAGCTCTGACTAGACTAAGGTGAATTCAAACACCTATACCAGACTCCACGATATGAACTGATGATAAAGCAGGCTAGACTCCTTCCTCCCTCCAGACGTCTTCTCTCTCAGAAGTCTAGGCACTCACTCCACACGTCCTCACTGTCCGAAGACAGGAACTAGACTCACTAAATCACTCTAACACATACCTTGACCACTCCCTCAAGAGTAAACTCCACTACCCTAAGGGTGTGTCTAGTATATGTCGAGTGAATGAATATTTAGCATTAAACTGCTGTCTCGCCATACACTCTCCAGGGTACTGCGTGTGCCTAACACCAGGGCTACACATTCCCCCATGGTAAAAGACAGCACTCCCGGGCTGTAAAATACAAAAGAGACATTTTGTTTATGCAATAAACATCAAACAATAACATCTTCCCATCCGGGAGGTGAGAATATCTTGAACGTTGCAAACATTATAGAAAATACAAATATTAAATAGCATTTAATAAATATACAGTATACTTGTGAAGGACCCGCACCAAACCTTCAACGTGGGTCCTGGGTGGGCTGCAGGACATCCGGTTGCAGACCTCACTCAGTGCCACACCACACGGGTTTTGTTTTCAGAGGTAGTTGTGACTGGTTTATGTAAAACCAAGAGAAAGCACCGAAGCGCAACTATTTACAAGTAAGTTCTGGGTTAGCATAGTCCTTAACCTCCAAGTCCAATGTAAAACCTAAGACATATTATATAATATCAAAGTGCATAAACTTTTTCTGGTTACTATTTACCATTTATCATTTATCATTTACCATTACCATTTACCATTACCATTTACCATTTACCATTTACCATTTACCCAGCCGGGCATTCTACAGTAGAAATATATATATTCACTATATAAATTGTGCAAAACTTTACAAAACATTTCAAACTTTTTACTTTTGGTAGACCCGATATGGATCTCACCAATTCTACTTTACTTATCTATTCATTTTCATCACACTTTTCCCATACATTTTCCACCCCGGGGGCTGGAACGATGCAATGGGCCCTAGATCCCAGGACCAGCAAATCATGTGCTGCGATGAGGGTCTGGGTCGCCACAGTTCTGGTGCGAACCTCCAGGGCGCAACGGGTACAGTCTCTCCACACGACACCGATTGCGTCTCAATCACAGTTAGCGATATGGACCGCGTTAGGGATTGCGATCGAGACTGGGTCGCATGTTGCAATGAAGAGGTGGCTTTAATTTGCGATGAACTCTGGGTCGCTAGTTGCGATGACTTTGCAGGGGCGATGCTGGGGCACGGCCGGATGCTGCTTGAGCTGGAAACAGGGACGCTGCGGTAATGGTGACGGTACCTGCGTCTGGGACGGGGTCACGGACGATGGTGACGTTAAGGGCATACCATCCCTTCATTCCCCAGTGCCGCGTATATGTGACGATATCTCCATTTGCTAAGTCCCTCCCGGGATGGCCTTGCGGCAGGTGGGATTCTACGTCACGCCTGCTGACAAAGACCGCCGGGTAGAGGCCCGGTTCACGGATAAAGCCCCAGCCCTTCCGGAGCTGGAACTCAGTCACACACCCCTGCCGCCGCGGTTCCCGTAAGGTACCTTTGTCGCGACGGACAGTCTCCTTGTCGGCAATCAGCTCGGCATATTGTCGCTGACGGTTCCTCTGAGTTTCCCGCTCTTCCTCCTGCTGGCGTTTCTTCTTCTCCTCACGACTCTGCCATTCCTGTTCCCACTGGGCGGTATAGGCGACGTCATCCAGGCGCGCCATTTCGTCCCAGTCCACATCTGGTAGTGACGGACAGGACCCCTCCGGTGTCCCTGCCGGGGACCGATCGTCTGCTGCGGCCTCTTGGCCGGGCGGGCGTTCCGGGATTGGCTGTACCTCCTCAACCTCCTTCGCTTCCACCGCTTCACCGGTGGGATCGGGATCGGTACTTTCGGGGGCAGCCTCCGGTTGCTCCTTCGCCTTGGGCAGCAGACTCTTCGGTATCTGGAATCGTGGGGGATCGTTGAGGGGAGAGGACGCTGTGTTCCACAGTCGCCACTGCATCAGGTTACTCGGCGTCTCTCAATCTCCTCCAGTCCAGTTTGGTGCTGGACCATCTTCTTCAGGCGTGCATTTTCTTCTCTTATCTCTAGCAACGCCTGTTGCAGGTGCAGGATCACGGATAACTCCGGTGTTGGTGGCAGCTTGGCTGGGGCACGGGGCCTGCCTTCCTCCGCTTCCCAGCTCGGCTGCACACGTCCTGCCTCCATGATGTTCCAGAAGATTCTCTTTTCTTCCTGCGGAGACATCCTGTCTCTTCCGTGGAGGTGGGATTTGCGTCTCCTCCTCCTCGCAGGGAAGGTGAAGAGGAGGCGGACCTCCTTTGCTGTAGGGCAGGACCGCATGTTGTAATAGCACTTTGAGAGGGCAGGCATTTTCTTCGCGCCACTGGGGGGTAGACGCCCACGAAGGTACGCCCACCTTCTTCTCCAGCGCCTGAGGGCGCGAATATGGCGACAAAAATGGCGATTTTGGCGCCAAAAGTGCAAACAGTCCTTTTTCACAAAAACAATTCCTTAGGCACATAGGGCTCGCAATTCTGCGAGTTTCGAATCCTGTTCGTGACGCCAAGTTTTGTGTCGACCCGCCACCACAATTGTGGATTACCAGGGCAATGGGGTACTCAGAGCCGAGCCCGTAGAAGTCTATGGGGATTTTGTCACAGGTAGCTGTGGCTCGGTCTGTGGCCCGGGCGGTCTGGCGTATGTTGGGGATATATTTACAGGGGATTGATTTATGTACAGTTCGTGACGCCACCTGTAGTATTCTGGTAATTAGTACCAGCGCTGCTGTAGATCTCTGAGGGGATGGTGAGGCAGCTAGATGTCGGGTCCCCTACAGGTGGGGCTGGTCCCTCAAAGTCTATGGGATTTGTGAAGTCGGGTGCAGATAAAGAACACAGTCTCACACGGTCAGCGTCTTTCCATACCTTTACTTGCAAGATGATAAGGCAGGTCCCAGGGAGGCTGATCCAAGGAGAGTGTATCTTGAGACAGCAGCTGGACAAGTTAGGGGCCTCCTTTACTTCCAATACAACGAGTACAACCAGCCTGAAGCGTAGTTCCCTCAAAATCTCCAGCTAATCTATAGCTGTACCTGCCCAGTCAGCTTTGTGTTAGGGGCCTTCCTGTGAAGGAGCTGAATTCTTCTTTTGTCCTGCAGAAACTCCAAAGTCTTCACTCCCCCTGACCCCAGTTACGTACTGACTATAAGGGGCTTGTTTGCCGCGACCTAAGGTCCGGTAAATTCCTGGTTTTCTTATCACTCTGCTTGAAACAGTCGTGATCCTTCGGTCCCCAGTGACCGGGTGCAATGTGCTGGACTTCTTCAATCCGTAAGCACTAATCCAATAAATCCACTTTGCCTTTCGCCTTGTCCACGCTGGTAACATAAGCACTCAAACTAGCCAAGGGTCGAGCAGTCACTTCTTTCTTTTCCTTCCTTCAAAGTTAGCTACAGATGCTCAGTTATCAACAGGCAGGAGCACGTCTCTGAACCTGATACCGTCCTTTAGACAGGGATGCTGAAGGCTTTCTGTACTAAAACTTCTCCTTTCCTTCAGTGTATGCTGAGGAGGTGATACAGCTCTGACTAGACTAAGGTGAATTCAAACACCTATACCAGACTCCACGATATGAACTGATGATAAAGCAGGCTAGACTCCTTCCTCCCCCCAGACGTCTTCTCTCTCAGAAGTCTAGGCACTCACTCCACACGTCCTCACTGTCCGAAGACAGGAACTAGACTCACTAAATCACTCTAACACATACTTGACCACTCCTCAGAGTAACTCACTACCCTAAGGTGTGTCTGTATTGTCGATGTGAATGATATTTAGCATTAAACTGCTGTCGCCATACACTCTCAGGGTACTGCTGTGCCTAAACCAGGGCTACACACATGTACATATGTGTAAAAAAAGGGAGAAGCAGCGCCGCACATGTCGATGCAATATATAAAGTGCATAGCACATATGGATTCTAATCTGTATTAAAAATGAGACATTTGCAAATATGATCAATTCTTTGAGCACCCCGCCACGACAAGGCATTCTCATATGGGGCAGTCCTACTCTACATCTTTTATATCGCGGCTTCTCCCCTTTTTTTTTACCTGATATTGGTATGTGGCTGACCCACATGTTGACGTGCCTCTGGGTCATGCACGCAGTTCTATCTGTGTTTTTTTGGTGATTGAACTAGGTGTGTGCACACACAGCAGCCCTGCCCTGCTGGGTCTGCTTGATTTTACCTGTTCTGGAGCCGGTTTCACCCTTATCTGTGGTTGTGGTCTGGCAGTGCAGAAGTCAGATCTGAATGTCCATCCGGACCTGGTCGGCTTCACCTGCGCTTGCTTACTGGCACTGTGTCGACCCGCCACCACAATTGTGGGTTACCAGGGCAATGGGGTACTCAGAGCCGAGCCCGTAGAAGTCTATGGGGATTTGTCACAGGTAGCTGTGGCTCGGTCTGTGGCCCTGGCGGTCTGGCGTATGTTGGGATTATTTACAGGGGATAGTTTTATATACAGTTCGTGACGCCACCTGTAGTCTTCTGGTAATTTAACCAGCGCTGCTGTAGATCTCTGAGGGGATGGTGATGCAGCTAGATGTCGGGTCCCCTACAGGTGGGACTGTCCCTCAGATCGGGAGTTAGGTAGGGATTGTGCAGGCATGCAATAATAACTCAGTCTCACACGTCAGCGTCTTTCCATACCTTTACTTGCAAGATGATAATGCAGGTCCCAGGGAGGCTGATGGGGTTGATGGAGGATGAGCTTTGAGGCAACAGCTAAGCAAGTTAGGGGCCTCCTTTACTGTCCAATGAAGATGAGTACGACCAGCCTGAAGCGTAGTCCCCTCTATGATTCCAGCTTATCCAAAGCTGTGCTTCCCAGTCAGTTTAGTGTTAGGAGCCTTTCTATGAGGGAGCTGAATTCTTATTTTGTCCTGCAGAGACTCAAAGTCTTCACTTCCCCTGACCCCAGTTACGTACTGACTATAAGGGGTGTTTGCCACGACCTAGGGTCCGGTAAATCTCTGGTTTTCTCTTCACTATGCTTGTAGCTAATAGTGATCCTTCGGTCCCCAGTGACCGGTAGCAATGTGCAGGACTCTTCCAAGCCAAACGCACTTTTCCAATAATCTTCCTTCCACTTTGCCCTTCGATTTGCTCGACTCTTAATAGATAGTTCAGTCTTTCTTCCAGTGGGGCACAGCTCTGACTAGACTAAGGTGAATTAGACCACCTGTACCAGCCTCCACGTTCTGAACTGATGACAGGCTCAAACTGGACACGTCTACTCTGTCCAAGGACAGGAAACTGACTGACTAAAAATCACTCCCTTCCACACCCCTGCTGGGTGTGTCAGAAGTGTACATGATGTCATGAAGAGACCTTAACTGTTACCTCTCCACTCATTCCTCCTGGTATTGTGTACCAGGGCTACACATTCCCCCATGGTAAACGACAGCACTCCCGGGCTGTAAATATAAAGAGACAGTTTTGTTTATGCATGAAAACATTAACAATAACATTAATTCGTCCCATCCGGGAGGTGAGGATATCTTGAACGTTGCAAACATTATAGAAAATACAAAGTATTAAATAGCATTTAATAAATATACGTATACTTGTGAAGGACCCGCACCAAACCTTCAACGTGGGTCCTGGGTGGGCTGCAGGACATCCAAATGCAGACCTCACTCAGTGCCACACCACACGGGTTTTTGGTTCAGAGGTAAGTCAAGGTTTCATGTGAAACCATTAAAAAGGCACAAAGTGCAACTATTTACAGGATACAGTTTTTGGGCTGGCTCAGTCCTCAGCCTCTGAGTCCATTGTTAAACGAAGACATAATAGGAAAACACATTTATATATATAGACTTTTACAAATGTTCACATAAATTCGTTATAATCACTGCTGATATCTAATGGGTAACTTCCCTTTTGTGATTCTCTCTGATCTACGTGGTGTAGTTTCAGGTATATCCAGTTGCGATCTGTCTGCACTGCGTAACAGCAAACTATAGAACTGCCTTAATCTTTCTATGGATCTGGCAAGCGTACTGATGGCTGGGCGGTGTGAGTCAGCTTCACCAGGAGATCCCATAGTATGGGGCGCTGCTTCAGATGATCCATCTTGAGGTTCCACAGGTTGAGGTGTTGCTGGGATGGGTAACTCCTGAGCGGGCTCAACTGGCACCACAGGCACAACTGGAGGTAGAATTTCCTCTTGTGGCTGATAAAACTGCAACACTGGAATTATCACAGCATCTCCCAGTCTAGGCCAATCCGCAGGAAAATCTCCCAGATCTGTGTGTATGACCTCTTCTTTCTTTTCTTTTTGATTGAGGACAGGGTTCTTTTCACAACGCTTTAAGTGTTCTGGACACAACTTCAAATGATCTCTGGACACAGTGTTGTTGTTCTTCCTCCGTCTTTACTGACGACACAAACTTTTCTGTTGTCATATTTAGAATCTTGTATGACGTAGGGTTCTTGCTCCCACTGATTATCCAGTTTATGCATCTTCCTTTTTCTCTTTAATACTACCTCTCCAGGCATCAAAGGCTTGGCAGGAGCATTTCGGTTGTAAACATCTTCCTGTTTCTCCCGTGCCTTATTGAGACTTTCCTCCACACAGATTTGTACTCTTCTGTATTGCTCTTGCCGATTGACGTCCCAGTTTTCAATGGCGTCGTCTGCCTCCGGTTCTACCACTCCAAGTTCTAAATCCATTGGTAGTTTTCCGGGCCTTGCTCGCATAAGATAAGCTGGAGTGCAGTTAGTTGAGCTTACAGGTATATGATTATACAAATCAACCAAATCAGGTAGTAAATCCGGCCATCGATTCCTGTCTTCCAACGGTATGGATCTCAACAAGTCAAGGACAATATGGTTCATCTTTTCACAAAGACCGTTGGTTTGAGGGTGGTATGGTGTTGTTCTTATTTTCTTGCACCCGTACATATGACAGAATTCCTTGAATAAATCAGCTTCGAAAGCAGGTCCCTGATCGGTTAAGACTTGCTCGGGATACCCATGCGGTCTGCAGAAGCTTGCTTGAAAGGTCTTCGCGGCCGTCACTGCGGTCTGGTCCTTCACTGGAACAACTACCAGAAATCGGAGTAATGGTCCACCATGGTCAAGGCGTATGAGTATCCAGATCTACTCGGCGACAGTTTGACATGGTCCAGGGCCACAATCTCCAGGGGACGAGTCGTCCGGATAGGTTGCAGGGGTGCCTTCTGACTACCGTAGTCCTTTCTTCTGAGACCACAAGGTCCACAGTTCCGACACCACCTCTCGATGGAGCTGCGCATCCCTACCCAGTAGAACCGGCATCTCAACAGGGTCTCCAGCTTCCTCCAGCCAAAGTGTCCTGCTTTGATCGTGGTACGCTTCCAACACCATTGGGACGTCTGCCTTGGGGACCACGATTTGCCAGACCATTTCATGGGTTCTGGGGTTGACGTATCTTCTGCACAACTTCTCACGGTATAGGAACAACCTGCTTTTCTCGTTCCACAGGAGCTTGGCTGACATAGGTGCATCCTTTTCCAAGGAGGAACCTTCCTGTTTTAACAACTCCTTGATGCGGCTGACCACTGGATCACTGTCCTGAGTCTCTTTCCAGCTGTGATGGGGTAAAGGATTTAATGTTGCACCATACTGCTTTCTGTGAACTCGATGCTCGTGGACTACCCCATTTCGATGGAACGCGGGTAGCTCAACTTCTTCCAGGTCGTCCGATTCTTCTTCCGTATCAGAGTCATGCGGCATTCGGGACAACGCATCAGCATTAGCATTCTTTCGACCTGCCCGGTACTTGATAGTAAACTGGTAATTGGACAACCGGGCCATCCATCGCTGCTCCATGGCACCCAGCTTGGCGGTTTCCAGGTGCGTTAACGGGTTGTTGTCTGTGTACGCCGTGAACTTATTGGAGGCCAGATAGTGCTTAAATCTTTCAGTAATGGCCCAGACCAGCGCCAGAAACTCCAGCTTGAAGCTGCTATAATTTTCCGGATTCCTCTCGTTGGCCTGAGTTTTCTGCTAGCATAAGCGATGACTTTTTCTTGGCCATTCTGCTTCTGACTGAGAACTGCTCCCAGCCCTTCATTACTGGCGTCGGTGTACAACAGGAACGGTTGGCTGTAATCAGGATAGGTTAAGATCTCATCACCTGTAAGGATCTCTTTCATCTTTTGGAATGCTTCAGCCTGTTCTTTACCCCAATTAAAGGGAGGGTTTCTGCTCTTTAAGATTGTCCTACCAGGAGGTCCTGTAAAGGAGCTGCCTTCTTCGTGTAATCTTTCACGAATCTCCTGTAGTAACCCGTTAGTCCCAGGAACTGTCGCACTTCCTTAAGGTTTTTCGGCTCCGGCCACTTCTGGATGGCAGTGACTTTCTCTGGGTCCGGCGCTACTCCTTCCGAACTGACGATGTGCCCCAAGTATTGTACCTTCTGTTTGAGTAGATGGCATTTTGAGGGTTTTAATTTCATCCCGTACCTGGACAGGGACTCGAATACTTCTGCCAGGTGCTTCAGATGGTCCTCATAAGTCTTGGAATACACGATAATGTCGTCTAGGTATAGCAGCACGGTTTCAAAATTGAGATGTCCCAGACAGTTTTCCATCACTCTCTGAAATGTTCCTGGGGCACTACTGAGCCCAAACGGCATTCTGTCGAACTCACAGAGCCCCATTGGGGTGGTGAAAGCCGTTTTCTCACGATCCTCCTCAGCCACAGCCACTTGCCAGTAACCACTAGTCAGATTGAGGGTAGAAAAGTAGTTAGCCGTTTTCAGAGCAGCTAATGATTCCTCTATACGTGGTAACGGGTATGCATCCTTGTGTGTTATGCGGTTCACCTGCCTGTAATCCACACACATTCTCATACTACCATCTTTCTTTTTAACCAGAACTAGAGGGGCTGCCCAGGGGCTACAACTATCCCTTATCACCCCAGCTTTCTTCATATCATTCAACATTTCTTTAGCCTTCTGATAATGAGCTGGAGGTATGGGCCTATACCGCTCTTTGATGGGAGGATGACTGCCTGTAGGGATATGATGTTGTACTCCCTTAATTGTCCCAAAATCAAGTGGATTTTTGCTAAACACTTGGGCGTACTCTTGCACCACCCGTAATACCCCTTGCTTCTGGTGAGCGGGAGTGGTGTCCGTCCCAACATGGAGTTGCTGACACCATTCCGCCACCTCAGTTGCTGGGTCATTGTCCTCCCTATTTGACAGGAGTCTAAGGACTCAGCCGGGAGAATAGAATTATTATCAACAGCATGAAGTTTAGCAATGGTTGCATAACGGGGTAAATTTACCTCATCATCTCCCCAATTGAGAAGCCGTACCGGTACTCTTCCATTCACCACTTCTACTACTCCTCTAGCAGTCATAAGTGTAGGTCTATGTTCTGAATGGTGGGGTTCTACTACAGCTTGGTAATTCTGTCCTCTCAGACCTATGGCTGCCCTGCACCAAATGATCATTTCACTCATTGGGGGTATCACAATAGGATCTGAGTCAGTGACCCGTACATTACCAATTTCGCCGTCGGTAAGCTTCGCTTGCTGCTGACACACCAGGGCCCGGATCTCTCTTTGGATTACTCCTCTCTGCCTTGGTCGGGCAATCTCAGCGAGCTGTTGGAGTAAGAACACAACTTCTCCCAAACAATTACCGATAATGTTAGTACCCAAAATGATATTTAAACCGTTCTCCTCATTTACAGTCTTTACTACCAGAAGCCCTTGGTCTTTCAACTCCTCTCTGCCCACCTTTACATCTACACATTTTGTTCCGAGTACTTCTACAGGAAGACCATTAGAAGCATACACAGTAAAGTCAAGGCTCGGAGGTTTAAGACTGTCCATTGACCAGTACTTGGTATATAGAGCATCAGGTATTAGGGTCACCTGGGACCCAGTGTCTAACAATGCTGGAACAGCAATACCATCTAGAATAATAGACAGGTAGGTCGCCCGCCCACATACCTGCGGTTCCAGTCTAGGGGGCCTGACGGGTATTCTCCTGGGTGTTGGCCCTTGGACCCAGGTTCTGCCCGTTTAAAGGACACTGTGTAGACAGATGACCTTTCCGGTTGCAGCGATAACAGATGATCTCTCGACGAGGAGGGTGTTGATCAGAGGTCGCTCCTGGGGGTGGCGTTGTCCTCCTCCGGGGGGGCGACGTCTTCTTTCTTCTCCGGTGCATCCACGGGACGTCTTCTGGGCAGTCAGCTAACAAGATCTTTCCTTCCTCTCTTTCCGCAGCTGCAGGGCACTCATTACAGCAGCCAGATTTTTAGTCAGCTGGCGCACCTCTGAGCGCAGACAGTCCAATTCACTAGGAGGTGTCACCTGCGCTTTGGCTTCGCCACTAGCGGGGAACAGGGGTTTACTGCCGGTTCCAGAGTGACTTCACCCTGATGATGTTGGGTGGCCACCTCAGGTTTGCCCAGGGGCCGCAGCCCTTTTATTGCCATGTCCTTTAGGGCATCAAAGGTAGCATCCGGATGATCTAAGGACCACCAATTTACAGTTCTGCGTTCCTCTGGGGATCTCAATCCCTGTATAAATTGTTCTTTCAGCATTCTATTCTCGTCGATAGCATTTAAATTGGTTAATTTGCTTGAGGGCTCTCAGGGCTCCCTGTAGTCGGCAAGCATAGTCCCGGATGCTGTCACCTGGCTGTTGTGAACAGTGATAGAAGGCCATCCGGAGATCCGTTTCTGTGCGGTCTTCAAATATGGCATGTAGCTTAAGGAAGATCGCAGGTACCGACTCCTGATCAACGGTATCCCAAGTCTCCACTTCCCTCTCAGCAGCGCCAGTTAGCTGCCCTATTAGCACAGCAGCTTTTTGTCTCTCAGGCATGGAGTACATTTCTAGGATGCTGCATAACTTCCGCTTGAAGCCTGCTAATGTGCCTGGCCCACCGCTGTATTGGGGAAGCCATTTCGCCCCAGGCATATATGGGAGCGTTAGTGGCATGATCGGGACTACCGGACTGGGTGCAGGGCCTGCGCCCCCATCTGGCGCTACAATACCAGACGGTGCGGGATTGGGGCTCCGGCCGGGGCCGCACTGTCAGCCGGTTGTTGTGACATCTTAGCGCCCCCTTGGTTAAACGGAGCCTACCGGTTTCAGACGCTGCTATTTCACAGGCACCGCAGTGGGAACAGGACCTTCGTCGCAGGCGCTCTGATGTCAGAGCGTTCACTTCCTGTTGCAGGACCTGCCGCTGAGTCAGAGCCAGGGGCGTGTCCAAGACTTTGCGCGCTCTTTCAGGTACGCCCACCTTCTTCTCCAGCGCCTGAGGGCGCGAATATGGCGCAAAAATGGCGATTTTGGCGCCAAAAGTGCAACAGTCCTTTTTCACAAAAACACTCCACAGGCACACAGGGCTCGCAATGCTGCAAGTTTCGGATCCTGTTCGTGACGCCAATTTTTTGTGTCGACCCGCCACCACAATTGTGGGTTACCAGGGCAATGGGGTACTCAGAGCCGAGCCCGTAGAAGTCTATGGGGATTTGTCACAGGTAGCTGTGGCTCGGTCTGTGGCCCTGGCGGTCTGGCGTATGTTGGGGATATTTTACAGGGGATAGTTTTATATACAGTTCGTGACGCCACCTGTAGTCTTCTGGTAATTTATACCAGCGCTGCTGTAGATCTCTGAGGGGATGGTGATGCAGCTAGATGTCGGGTCCCCTACAGGTGGGACTGGTCCCTCAGATCGGGAGTTAGGTAGGGATTGTGCAGGCATGCAATAATAACTCAGTCTCACACCGTCAGCGTCTTTCCATACCTTTACTTGCAAGATGATAATGCAGGTCCCAGGGAGGCTGATGGGGTTGATGGAGGATGAGCTTTGAGGCAACAGCTAAGCAAGTTAGGGGCCTCCTTTACTGTCCAATGAAGATGAGTACGACCAGCCTGAAGCGTAGTCCCCTCTATGATTCCAGCTTATCCAAAGCTGTGCTTCCCAGTCAGTTTAGTGTTAGGAGCCTTTCTATGAGGGAGCTGAATTCTTATTTTGTCCTGCAGAGACTCAAAGTCTTCACTTCCCCTGACCCCAGTTACGTACTGACTATAAGGGGTGTTTGCCACGACCTAGGGTCCGGTAAATCTCTGGTTTTCTCTTCACTATGCTTGTAGCTAATAGTGATCCTTCGGTCCCCAGTGACCGGTAGCAATGTGCAGGACTCTTCCAAGCCAAACGCACTTTTCCAATAATCTTCCTTCCACTTTGCCCTTCGATTTGCTCGACTCTTAATAGATAGTTCAGTCTTTCTTCCAGTGGGGCACAGCTCTGACTAGACTAAGGTGAATTAGACCACCTGTACCAGCCTCCACGTTCTGAACTGATGACAGGCTCAAACTGGACACGTCTACTCTGTCCAAGGACAGGAAACTGACTGACTAAAATCACTCCCTTCCACACCCTGCTGGGTGTGTCAGAAGTGTACATGATGTCATGAAGAGACCTTAACTGTTACCTCTCCACTCATCCTCCTGGTATTGTGTACCAGGGCTACACAGCACCATGGGAGTGATACAGCAATGCTTCAGGTACTTTTGTTTTGATTTTTTTGCAGTCTTGCTTTTATACATTCAGGAGGCCGTAATGGCACAGCGAATATAAAAAACGTAGAGTAGGACTGCCCTATATGAGAATGCCTTGTCGTGGCGGGGTGGCTCAAAGAATTGATCAATTATTTGCCAAATGTCTCATTTTTAACACAGTTAGAATCCAATATGTGCATATGCACTTTATATATTACAAGCTGACCATGTGCGGCGCTGGCTTCTCCCCCCTTTTTTTACATGTACTAGTGTAGTATCAGCTCCTACATCATATATGGGATCAATATTACCTCAGAATTCATGTAGGCGCCATGTTCCATCATGTGTCTGTGTGTAGCCCAGCTGTGACTGGAGCCACATGTTACCTGGAGAATGCACGGAAAGGTAAATCCACGATAACCCATTGCACACAACATTTCACATTTTTCCCTGGTACCACCAGAGGGAGCCCTTGAAATGACAGCAGTGAGATAAGGCAGTCTAGCTGCGAGTTAGCTAGTCGTTGGTTTTACCTCAGAACAGCAGAACACCTCAGAGAGTGAGAGGAGAGAGACATTCCTGTCAGACGAGACGGAAGAAAACGAGCTAGTTACCTCAGACATGCTGAGAGGGAACTCTAGCCAGAAAGAAAGACTTATCTGAAAGCCTGAGGACTTCAGCAAACACTCAGCTTATATAGTGGAGTCCAGTGTAGTGGAAAGGATTGCCACTTGGTCTGGTCAAGGTTGAGTCCACTGAGATTCCAACAGTGAGCTGTTTCAGAAAGTAAGCGTGCCGACGCTTTGAGAGCGGTGAAGAGAAGGAAGCTGACATCTACTGCTGTTTGTACTTATGATAGTGGTGAGAGTAGGACGACAGGCAAGTGGAAAAGGGAAAGAGAGTGACCGAGGTCAACCAGCATTAATAGCTTACCTCTACTCTGCACCACCGGACACCGGGTCCGCGCTTACCAGCATCTGTACGACTGGTAGGAGACACCGGAGACCCTGCTGGACTACAAGTCACAGAGGGGCCCTTCAGTGCTGATACGTAACCGTCAGGAAGAACAAGAGTCTAGCAGGGCCCTGCATATAGAGACTAGTTCTGTCCGAAAGAAGGCTCCATCACAAGATCAGCCGGGCGTAGTAAAGAGAACGGAGTTAAACTTTGTTTCATGCAAGTTAGAAACTCACACTCATAAAGACGTAAGGAGGCCTTACACCTACTCAGTGGATTACTGGACGTGCATCCTCCACCCTGACGGCCTCCCGGGACGTGCCTGCAACTTCATCACCAGTAAAGGTACATAAAGAGACTGTCTTGTGTGTGTCTGCATTATTGTCCTTCACCCCTGCACCGCCATATACCTCGAGGGATCAGTCTCGCCTGTGGGAGACTTAACACCTTGCTGCCCAATAAAAACCCCTCAGAGGATTCACCCTGCAGCGCTGGTCACCCTGACCAGGAACCACAGGTGGCGTCACGAACATTTCTACATCCTATCACCCTGTAAATATCCCCCTTTGAATGAGCGCCCAGGGCAACGGACCGAGTCGTGCTACCCGTGACATCCCCCATTGAAGTGAACGGGCTCGGTGCCGAGTACCCCAAGCCCTGTACGTGCGACTCATTTTTGGCGTCACGAACAGGATAAGAAGCTCGCTATATGTGAGTCCTGTGTGCCTAAGTGGACTGTTTTTGTGCAAGAGACTGTGTTACTGTTGTGATTTTTGGCGCCAATTGTCCGCCATTGCCTGCCAAAGTACAGCGCTACAGCGCAAAGAGAAGGGGCGTACCTGCAGAAAGCGCGCGGAGTCCCGGACACGCCCCCAACGCTGACGCGGCGGCAGGTCCTGTGGAGAACTTCAGTGATCGCTCTGACGTCAGAGCGCCGGCGACGCAGGTCCTTCCACATCGCTGTGCCTGGCAGAGCTGTAGCCTTCAGGAGAAGGTAGGCCACACTTAACTAGGGGGGCACAGACATGTCGCAGCCACAAGCTGACAGCGTGGCCCAGGGCGACCGCTCCGGTGACTTACCCGCCGGCGCTGCCGCGCAGGATGGAAACGCTGGCCCCTCACCAGGTCCGGTGGCCCCGATAGTACCGCTGAAGCTCCCATACCTGCCTGGAGCAAAGTGGCTCCCTCAGTATAGCGGTAAGCCAGATACCCTGTCAGGGTTTAATCGCAAAATATGCAGCATAATGGACATGTACCCTATGACAGAGAAACAAAGAGCTGCAGTGGTATTGGGACAATTGACTGGTGCTGCAGAAAGGGAAGTAGAGACTTGGACAGCTGCAGACCAGGAATCAGTGCTTTCAATTTTCTTAAAGCTACAGACTATTTTTGAAGACCGCACTGAAACAGATCTCCGGATGAGGTTTTACCAATGCTCCCAGAGACCAGATGACAGTATTAGGGACTACGCCTGCCGACTACAGGAGGCCCTGCGAGCTCTCAAACAGGTCAACCCTATCAAGTGCCATTAATGAAAGCAAAATGTTGAAGGAACAATTTGTATGGGGACTGAGGTCCCAAGCTGAAAGCAGAACTGTGCACTGGTGGTCCTTGGATCATCCTGACGCTACCTTTGATGCCTTAAAAGATATGGCTATAAAAGGACTGCGACCCCTGGAGAAGCCTGAGGTGGCAACTCAGGATCACCCGGGTGAAACCACTCTAAAGCCAGCAGCATCCACCTTTTCCCCGCTGGTGGCGGAAGCCAAAACGCAGGTGGCGCCCCCTACTGAGTTGGACTGTCTGCGCTCAGAAGTGGGCCAGCTGACTAAAAACCTGGCCGCTGTAATGAGTGCCCTGCAACTGCGGAAGGAAGAAGGAGGAAAGATCCTGCTAGCTGACTGCCCAGAGGATGTCCCTTGGATGAACCGGAGGAAAAGGAGGACGTCGCCCCACCGGAGGATGACAACGCCACCCCCAGGAGCGACCCCTGATCAGCACCATCCTCGCCGAGAGATCATCTGCTACCGTTGCAACAGAGAAGGTCATCTAGCCCGACAGTGTCCTTTAAACGAGCAGATCCTGGGTCCGAGGGCCAACACCCAGGAATAGACTCATCAGGCCCCTCAGACTGGAACCGCAGGTTTGTGGGAGGAAGACCCTACCTGTCCATCATCCTGGACGGGATCGCAATCCCTGCCCTGCTGGACACTGGATCTCAGGTGACCATCATACCTGATGTCGTCCTGTATAATAAGTTTTGGTCCATGGACAGTCTCCAGCCCCCGAGCCCTGACTTTGCTGTGTATGCCTCTAATGGTCTCCCTGTTGATATACTCGGAGCCAAAAACGTGGACGTAAAGGTGGGCAGAGTGGAGCTGAAGGATCAGGGACTCTTAGTAGTAAAGACTGTAAATGAGGAAAATGGCTTAAATGTGGTTTTAGGTACAAACATTATTAGTAACTGTCTGGAGAAGTTGTGTTTTTGCTCCAACAGCTCGCCGAAGTTGCCAGGCCAAAGCAAAAGGGAGTGATCCAGAGGGAGATCCGGGCCCTGATGTGCCAGCAGCAAGCGAAGCTGACAGATGGTGAAATTGGTAATGTACGGGTAACAGACCCGAACCCCATTGTGATACCCCCAATGAGTGAAATGCTTATATGGTGTAGAGCAGCAATAGGTCTGAGAGGACAGAACTACCAAGCAGTAGTAGAGCCCCATTGTTCAGAGCACAGACCTACACTCTTGACTGCTAGAGGGGTAGTAGAAGTACGAAATGGGAGAGTACCAGTACGTCTTCTCAACTGGGGAGAAGATGAAGTGAATTTACCACGCTATGCTACAGTTGCTAAATTACATACCGTAGATAACAACTCTATTCTCACGACAGAGTCCTTAGCCTCCCGCCAACCAGCGGAGGATAATGACCCAGCAACCCAGGTGGAGGATTGGTGTCAGCAGCTCCATGTCGGGACAGACACCACTCCCGCCCACCAGAAACAGGGAGTACTACGGGTGGTACAGGAGTACACACAGGTATTTAGCAAACACCCACTCGACTTTGGAAAGATTAAGGGGTTCAACATCACATCCCCACAGGCAATCATCCTCCCATTAAAGAACGGTACAGGCCTATACCACCAGCACACTACCAGAAAGCCAAGGAAATGTTGCGTGACATGAAGGAAGCAGGGGTGATAAGGGATAGTTGTAGTCCCTGGGCAGCACCTCTAGTCCTAGTTAAGAAAAAGGATGGAAGCATGAGAATGTGTGTAGATTACAGACAAGTAAATCGCATAACACATAAAGATGCATACCCTTTACCACGCATTGAGGAATCCTTAGCTGCCTTAAAAACTGCTAACTACTTTTCCACCCTTGACCTCACTAGTGGGTACTGGCAAGTAGCTGTGGCTGAGGAGGATCGGGAGAAGACGGCTTTCACCACCCCGATGGGACTCTGTGAGTTTGACAAGATGCCGTTTGGACTCAGCAGTGCCCCGGGAACGTTCCAGAGAGTGATGGAGAGTTGCCTGGGACATCTCAACTTTGAAACCGTGTTGCTGTACCTGGACGACGTAATTGTGTACTCCAAGACGTATGAGGATCATCTGAAGCACCTGGCAGAGGTTTTCGAGTCACTGTCCAAATACGGGATGAAACTGAAGCCTTCAAAGTGCCATCTGCTCAAACAAAAGGTACAGTACTTGGGACATATTGTCAGCTCAGAAGGAGTAGCGCCAGACCCCGAGAAGGTCACTGCCATCCAAAAATGGCCAGAACCAAGGAATCTCAAGGAGGTGCGCCAGTTCCTGGGACTGACCGGTTACTACCGGAGGTTTGTAAAGGACTACACCAAGAAAGCAGATCCTCTGCAGGACCTCCTGGTAGGACAACCCCTCAAGAGCAGAAATCCTCCATTCCACTGGGGTAAAGAACAAGCTGAGGCATTCAAAGAGATGAAAGAGATCCTGACAGGCGATGAAATCTTAGCCTACCCTGACTACAGCCAGCCGTTCCTGCTGTACACTGATGCCAGCAATGAAGGATTGGGAGCTGTCCTCAGTCAGAAGCAAAATGGCCTGGAGAAAGTCATCGCATATGCAAGCAGGAAGCTCCGGCTGACTGAGAGAAACCCAGAGAACTATAGCAGCTTCAAGTTGGAGTTCCTGGCGCTGGTCTGGGCCATTACAGAAAGATTCAAGCATTACCTAGCCTCCAGCAAGTTCACTGCTTACACAGACAATAACCCCTTGACACATCTTGAAACAGCCAAGCTGGGAGCCATGGAGCAACGTTGGATGGCTCGGCTGTCGAACTATCAATTTACAATCAAGTACAGGGCAGGCCGTAAGAATGCCAACGCTGATGCCTTGTCCAGAATGCCGCATGAGTCCGACACGGAAGAGGAATCGGATGACCTAGAAGAGATTGAACTACCTGCATTCCACAGAAATGGGATGATCCACGAGCAACGAGTCTACAGGGGGCAGCGTGGTAAGACGTTAAACCCTTTACCTCACCACAGCTGGAAGGAGACTCAGAACAGTGACCCGGTTGTCAGTCGTATCAAGGAACTGATAACTCAGGAAGGTTCCTCCTTGGAGAAGGATGCGTCTCAACAAGCAAAGCAGCTGTGGAATGAGAGAAGCCGGCTGTTTATCTACCGAGAGAAGCTGTGCCGAAGGTACGTCAACCCCAGAACCCATGAGATGGTATGGCAGATAGTGGTCCCAAGAACAGACATCCAGATGGTGTTGGAAGCTTACCACGATCGAGCGGGGCACTTTGGCTGGAAGAAGCTGGAAACCCTGTTAAAGTGTCGTTTCTACTGGGTGGGAATGCGCAGTTCCATCGAAAAATGGTGTAAAAACTGTGCGTCCTGTAGCCTCCGAAGAAAAGACTACAGCAGCCAGAAAGCACCTCTGCAACCCATCAAGACGACTCATTCCTTGGAGATCGTGGCCTTGGACCATGTCAAGTTGTCACCCAGCAGGTCAGGATACTCGTATGCCCTGACAATGGTGGATCACTACTCCAGGTTCCTGGTGGTCGCCCCTGTCAAAGATCTGACAGCTGAAACAGCAGCAAAGACGTTTCAGGCGTATTTCTGCAGACCCCATGGATATCCAGAGCAAGTGTTAACTGATCAAGGTCCTGCCTTTGAAGCCGAATTGTTTAAAGAGTTCTGTCACTTGTACGGGTGTAAGAAGATAAGAACCACACCGTACCACCGTCAAACCAATGGTCTCTGTGAGAAGATGAATTACATAGTCATTGATCTGCTGAAGACGGTACCACTTGAGGAGAGGAATCGGTGGCCAGATCTACTACCTGACCTGGGAGATCTGTACAATCACATACCTGTGAGTTCCACTAACTGCACTCCAGCCTACCTTATGCGAGCAAGACCAGGAAAGCTGCCCATGGATTTGGAACTTGGTGTTGTAGAACCAGAAGCTGATGTTACTACGAAAGATTGGGACACGAACCGACAGGAACAGTACAGGAGAGTACAAGCCTGCGTGGGAGATAGTCTCAATAAAGTAAGGGAAAAGCAAGAGGAGAACTACAACAAAAGTGCGCCAGCTAAACCTTTTATGCCTGGAGAAATTGTGCTAAAAAGAAAAAGAAGAATGCACAAATTGGATGATCAGTGGGAAAAAGAGCCACATGTCGTGCAAAATTCCAAGTTTGACAACAGGAAAACCTGTACCATTAGCAAAGATGGAGGAAAGTCGACCACCATGGTATCCAGAGACCACCTTAAACTGTGTCCAGACATGTTAAAACTTCACGAGGAAGAACTTGTTACGGAAAAAGAGAAACCAGGTGAAGTCATACACACGGACCTAGGAGATTTTCCTGCAGATTGGCCTTGTATCGGGGACGCTGTGATTATTCCAGTACTTCAATTTTACCAACCACAAGAAGCGCTTCAACGTCCAGTTGAGCCAGTTGCCGCAGCAGAAGAAATAGTTCAAGAGGAACCTGCTCCTGTAGCACCTCCAGAAGTAGAGTCTCAAGAAATGGAACCTCAAGATGTGGAACTACCAGAAGAAGCCCCTGGCGAAACAGAACCACATCGCCCAGCCACAAGTATGCTTGCCAGATCCTTAGAGAGGTTAAGGCAGTATTACAGCTTCCGGCACGCAGGACAGATAGGCTAGATGCTACTATACCTGACACCACACCACGTAGGTCACTACGCACAACGAAGGAAGGTTACCTGTTAGGTACCAAGAGTAGGCCTAGCAAAGTAATTCAGTAAACCAATATCCAAGTGTAAAAATGTGAATAAGATTTGTGTAAATATTTGTATATATGTTACTTGTATTATGAAACGTTTGAAGTGTCCTTACCTCCCGCAAGGGAAGAGTTATAATTATGTTTATTTGTTGATGTTATATAAAAAAAATATTGTTTTCTTTTTCAGCCCGGGAGTGCTGATATTAACTAGGGGGGGATGTGTAGCCCAGCTGTGACTGGAGCCACATGTTACCCTGGAGAATGCACGGAAAGGTAAATCCACGATAACCCATTGCACACAACATTTCACATTTTTCCCTGGTACCACCAGAGGGAGCCCTTGAAATGACAGCAGTGAGATAAGGCAGTCTAGCTGCGAGTTAGCTAGTCGTTGGTTTTACCTCAGAACAGCAGAACACCTCAGAGAGTGAGAGGAGAGAGACGTTCCTGTCAGACGAGACGGAAGAAAACGAGCTAGTTACCTCAGACATGCTGAGAGGGAACTCTAGCCAGAAAGAAAGACTTATTTGAAAGCCTGAGGACTTCAGCAAACACTCAGCTTATATAGTGGAGTCCAGTGTAGTGGAAAGGATTGCCACTTGGTCTGGTCAAGGTTGAGTCCACTGAGAGTCCAACAGTGAGCTGTTTCAGAAAGTAAGCGTGCCAACGCTTTGAGAGCGGTGAAAGAAGGAAGCTGACATCTACTGCTGTTTGTGCTTATGATAGTGGTGAGAGTAGGACGACAGGCAAGTGGAAAAGGGAAAGAGAGTGACCGAGGTCAACCAGCATTAATAGCTTACCTCTACTCTGCACCACCGGACACCGGGTCTGCGCTTACCAGCATCTGTACGACTGGTAGGAGACACCGGAGACCCTGCTGGACTACAAGTCACAGAGGGGCCCTTCAGTGCTGATACGTAACCGGGGTCAGGAAGAACAAGAGTCTAGCAGGGCCCTGCATATAGAGACTAGTTCTGTCCGAAAGAAGGCTCCATCACAAGATCAGCCGGGCGTAGTAAAGAGAACGGAGTTAAACTTTGTTTCATGCAAGTTAGAAACCACACTCATAAAGACGTAAGGAGGCCTTACACCTACTCAGTGGATTACTGGACGTGCATCCTCCACCCTGACGGCCTCCCGGGACTTTCCTGCAACTTCATCACCAGTAAAGGTACATAAAGAGACTGTCTTGTGTGTGTCTGCATTATTGTCCTTCACCCCTGCACCGCCATATACCTCGAGGGATCAGTCTCGCCTGTGGGAGACTTAACACCTTGCTGCCCAATAAAAACTCCTCAGAGGATTCACCCTACAGCGCTGGTCACCCTGACCAGGAACCACAGGTGGCGTCACGAACATTTCTACATCCTATCATCCCCTGTAAATATCCCCCTTTGAATGAGCGCCCAGGGCAACGGACCGAGTCGTGCTACCCGTGACATCCCCCATTGAAGTGAACGGGCTCGGTGCCGAGTACCCCAAGCCCTGTACGTGCGACTCATCTGCAGTGTCAGGGAGTATAATACTGGGGTTATCACCTCACATTACAGATGATAAGAGCACATTCACCTCAGACATGTGCACTAGCTGTAGTATCAGCTCCCACATGTGATCAATATCTCAGAAATTTATGTAGCCGCCCATGTTCCCACATGTGTCTGCTACAAGTTACCCAACAGACTGTAGAGGAAGCTCCTGTGTGACCTCCCTGCAGACACTGCTGATATATCACATATTACTGCTGTATTGTGCGGAGCCTTCATGAGATCTGGGAGCTGGTGACTGTATAATATGGAAACAAGGGATGTGAGCAGATATCTACCATCACTGTGTAATAGTGGGAGAACAGAGCATGGGCACATACAGTGTCTGCCATCACTGTGTAATAGTGGGAGGACAGAGCATAGATACATACAGTGTCTGCTATTACTGTGTAATAGTGGGAGAACAGAGCATGGACACATACAGTGTCTGCCATTACTGTGTAATAGTGGGAGGACAGAGCATGGACACATACAGTGTCTGCCATTACTGTGTAATAGTGGGAGGACAGAGCATGGACACATACAGTGTCAGCCATCACTGTGTAATAGTGGGAGGACAGAGCATGGGCACATACAGTGTCTGCCATTACTGTGTAATAGTGGGAGGACAGAGCATGGGCACATACAGTGTCAGCCATCACTGTGTAATAGTGGGAGGACAGAGTGAGTCGCACAAACCAGGGCTTATGGGGTACTCGGCACCGAGCCCGTTCACTTCAATGGGGGAGAGGTCATGGGTAGCGCAGCTCGGTCCGTTGCCCTGGGCGCTCATTCAAGGGGGGAATATTTACAGGGGATTTAGAAATGTTCGTGACGCCACCTGTGGTTTCTGATCAGGGTGACCAGCGCTGCAGGGTGAATCCTCTGAGGGGTTGTTACTGGGCAGCAAGGTGTTAAGTCTCCCACAGGCGAGACTAATCCCTCGAGGTATATGGCGGTGCAGGGGTGCAAGCAATAAGGCAGACACACACAAGTCAGTCTCTTTCCATACCTTTACTGGTGATGGTTGCAGGCATTTCCCGGGAAGCTGCTCAGGGTGGAGGATGCACGTCCAATAATCACTGTGTAGGGTTAAGGCCTCCTTACTTCCCGATGTGTGTGGGTTTCTAACTTGCATGAAGCTAAGTTTAACTCCTTCTCCTTGCTACGCCCGGCTGATCTTGTGATGAGGTCTTTTTGTGGACAGAACAGTGTCTCTATGGCGGTACCTGCCAGACCCCGTCTTCCTGACCCCGGTTACGTATCAGCACTGAAGGGCCCCTCTGTGACTTGAAGTCCAGAGTCTCCAGTTTTTCCCACTAGCTGTGAAGATGCTAGCAAGCTCGGACCCGGTGTCCGGTTGTGCAGAGTGGAGGATAAGCTATCGTCGCTATTTCTCCTCAGTCACTCTCTCACTTTTGTCCACTCACCTGTCGTCCTACGCACACCTTAATATAAGCACAGGCAGCAGTAGATGTAGTAGTCAGCTTCCTTCTATCAACCGCTCACTGACCGTTCCTCAGCCCTCAGGCTAATCTGACAGGAGTTTCTCCCTCACAGCTCGTCTGAGGTAACTGCTTTCTCCAAAGTAGTGTCTGCTCTCCTGAGGTAACACCAACGACTCACTAACGTTGAGCTAGATTGTCTTCCTCTCACTGCTGTCTCAAGGGCTCCCTCTGGTGGAACCAGGAAAAATGTGAAGTGTTGTATGCTTATCAGGTATTTGTGAATTACCTTTCTGTGCATCCTCCAGGGAACATGTGTCACCAAGCGCAGCTGGGCCACACAAGAGCATGGGCACATACAGTGTCTGCCATTACTGTGTAATAGTGGGAGGACAGAGCATGGACACATACAGTGTCAGCCATCACTGTGTAATAGTGGGAGGACAGAGCATGGGCACATAAAGTGTCTGCCATTACTGTGTAATAGTGGGAGGACAGATAATGGGCACATACAGTGTCTGCCATCACTGTGTAATAGTGGGAGGACAGAGCATAGACACATATGTGTAGCCCAGCTTCGCAGGTACACATGAAAATCCAGGGAAGTGCACAGAAGGGTACCAGCTAAAGCTTGATATTCATTCACTCATGTCACACACATTTTAGACACACCCATAAGTCAGTTTCCTGTCTTAGGATGTGCAGGTGCAGTGAGTCAGTCTAGCCTGGACTTGGAGGGAGGAAGAAGTTCAGTCAGATCCTGTCAGCAGTTCCGAAAGTGGAGGCTAGTATGGGTGAGCCAGTTCATCCTAGCCTAGTCAGAGCTGCTCCTTAACCTGAAGACAGAGACAGTTTGAGAGAAAGAAGAGTTAGCAGCAGAAACTTCAGTCGCCTGTCCCAAGGACAGTGAAGTTCAGTCGACGTGCTCCTGAACTGGGAGAATACTGAGAATCTGTCAGCGAGCTCTAAGAAAGATACAAAGAAGAAGTAAGAAGGGATTGACTTTTACTACCATAAGAAGTGTGGAGTGCTTATGTTAAGAGCGGAAAGCAGGGCGAAGGGCGCAGTGGAGAGTACAGAGCAGTGCCTTAGGTATTGATTTACCTGCACTAAATAACCGGTCACTGGGGACCGAAGTATCACTATTGTTTCAAGCATAGTGACAAGAAAACCAGAGGCGTCTGGACTACAGGTCGCAGATAGCAGCCCTAAGTGTCAGTACGTAACCGGAGTCAGGTGAAATAGGGACTTTGAGCCTGATCAGCAAAAGTAAGAACCTAGTTTCATCATTGGAAGGCTCCACCACAACATTGGCCGGGCAGGAACAGCAATAGAGTTAACTTCGCTTCAAGCAAGTAGGACTCACATTATATTGAAAGTAAAGGAGGCCTCTAACCTGCTAAGCTGCTACCTGGATGTGCACTTTCCACCCGACCAGCTTCCCGGGACCTACATTAACAACCTGCAAGTAAAGGTATGAAAAGAAGCTATCTTGTGTGCGACTGGATTATTATTGCACCCTGCATAATCACCACCATAGACTTCCAGGGACACGTCTCGCCTGTGGGAGACTTACTACCAAGCTGCCCCGTAACATCCCCTGTGAAAGTCCTCATAGCAGCGCTGGTACACATTACCAGAAACCACAGGTGGCGTCACGAACTACCTAATAATCCCCTGTAAATATTCCCCCATCATACGCCTGACCGCCAGGGCCACGGACCGAGCCACCGCTGCCAGTGACACAAATCCCATAGACTTCCATGGGCTCGGCTCCGAGTACCCCATTGCCCTGGTAACCCACAATTGTGGTGCGGGTCACTCACATACAGTGTCTGCCATCACTGTGTAATAGTGGGAGGACAGAGCATGGACACATACAGTGTCTGCCATTACTCTGTAATAGTGGGAGGACAGAGCATGGGCACATACAGTGTCTGCCATCACTGTGTAATAGTGGGAGGACAGAGCATAGACACATACAGTGTCTGCCATTACTGTGTAATAGTGGGAGGACAGAGCATGGACACATACAGTGTCTGCCATTACTGTGTAATAGTGGGAGGACAGAGCATGGGCACATACAGTGTCTGCCATTGACTCGCACCACATGTGTGGATACCAGGGCTATGGGGTACTCGGAGCCGAGCCCATTGATTTCTATGGGAGATGTCACTGGCAGCGGGACTCGGTCCGTGGCCCTGGCGGTCATGCAATGGGGGATATTTACAGGGGATTATTAGGATAGGTAGTTCGTGACGCCACCTGTGGTATCTGATCAATTGGACCAGGGCTGCTATAAGGATCTTCACAGGGGATGTTATGGGGCAGCTGGGTGGTAAGTCTCCCACAGGTGAGACTGGTCCCTGGAAGTCTATGGTGATGATGCAGGGTGTAGTTAAGAATTCAGTCACACACAATGCAGCTTCTTTTCATACCTTTACTGGTAGATGGTTCAGGCAGGTCCCGGGGAGCTGGTCGGGGTGGAGAATGCACATTCGGGTAACCGCTGAGCAGGTTAGAGGCCTCCTTTACTTCATATATATCTCTGAGTCCAAACTTGCATGAAGCGAAGTTAACTCTGCAATCTACAGCTTTCTCAATAGCTGCAAAGCCCGGCTGACATTGTGGTGGAGCCTTCTATGTCTCTGATTCTCAAATGTTGAGAGAACTAAGTCCTTACTTTTGCATGGCCTTGCTCAAAGTCCTTGTTCTCCCTGACTCGTATCAGCACTTAGGGCTGCTCTCTGCGACCTGTAGTCCATAAAGCCTCCGGATTTCTTATCACTAGGCATGAAGCTCTAGCAATGCTTCGGACTCCGGTGTCCGGTGAATTAGTGCAGGTAGTCCAATACCTGATGCACTGCTCTCTGTCTTCTCCACTATGCCCTTCGCCCTGCTTCCCGCTCTTAACATAAGCACTTGTAGCTCTTGATGGAAATGTCAGCTTTCTCCAGAGCTTGCTGAGCAGCTCTCAGTATCCTCCAAGTCCAGACTGGACTGCACTGTACTAAGACAGGAAACTGACTGACCAAAAGGTGCCCACTTACTCCTCCTGCATCGACTGAACTCTGACTGAACACTCCCTAATTGCTACTTGTCACTCCCTTTCATACCCCTGATGGGTGTGTCTAAAAGTGTGAGTGAAGTGAATGGATATCAAGCGTTGCGGTTACCTTCCTGTGCATTTTCCTGGATATGTGTGCCTGACATAGCTGGGCCACACATCCCCCCTTGGTTAAACACAGCACTCCCGGGCTGTAAAAGAGAAAAAAAAAACATTTTTGTTTTGCATATAACAACAACATTTTAACTCTTCCCATCCGGGAGGTACGAATTCTTGAACGTTACAATTTGTACATTAGAAAAATACAAAAGTATCAAAACATTCTCATTATACAAGACAAATTCTTGTGGAGGACCCGCACCAAAAACCTCCCACGTGGGTCCTGGGTGGGCTGCAGGACTTCTGACTGCAGACCTCACTCTAGGCCCACCATACGGGTTTTTCTTCAGAGGTAGTTAGTAATGGTTTCGTGTAAAACCAAGATAAGGCACCGTAGTGCAAACTATCTACAAAGCAAGTTCTTGGGCTGGCACAGTCCACAGCCACGCAGTCCATGCATGAGAAAAGACACATAAATATATATTAATTTCAAGTATTCCTCAATTCTTCAATTTCACTTTACCCAACCGGGGTATTCTATGCATACTTATGCAATCAACATTACATTTATTCTTTAACTTTCTAAACTCTTTACCCAGCCGGGTATTCTATTTAAATATGTAAACATCATACATATTATTTATAAAGTGCAATTTGGCAAAACTTCTTCTTTGCAAAACTTTATACATGCTTCAGGTGCAGTAAACCCCTGTCTGGGTCCCACTGGCTTTCATTTTTCTTGCTAACTTCAATAACGTCTTCCACTCCTGGGGCTGGAACGACGCGGTTTTCTTTTGAACGCATAACAAACAAGTCATGGCCTGCTATCAGCGTTTGAGTGGCCACAGTTCTCATTCTAATGGTGGACCCAACGGGTACTTCTTTTCTGTAGGACGCCGATTGCGTCGCTGCAGGGGCCACAGTAACTTGCGATGCAGGTTGCGATGAGTAAGCAGGGGGCGACTCCAGTGCACGGTCTGATGCTGTGGGAGGTCGGGACTGGGACGCTTCAATATTGTGTACGGTACCGGCGTCGGGGACGGGGTCACGGATAACAGAAACGTTTAGGGCATACCAGCCCTTTAAACCCCAGTGTCGCGTGTAGCTCACTATGTCCCCATTTATCAGGTCCCTCCCAGGATGACCGATGGGCAAGTGGGACTCTACGTCCCGACGGCTCACAAAGACCCCCGGATAGAGGCCCGGCTCACGGATAAAGCCCCAGCCCTTGCGGAGTTGAAATTCGGTGACGCACCCCTGACGCCGCGGTTCCCGTCGGGTACCTTTATCTCGGCGGACGGTTTCTTTATCAGCGAAGAACTTTTCATGCCATTCCTGTCGGTCTCGCTGTATCCTTCTCTCTTCCTCCTGCTGTTGTCTCACTTTCTCGCAGTGTTGCCAGGCATTTCCGGTTTGGAGGTCGTAAGTCACATCATCCAGACGCTCTATCTCGTCCCAGTCGATTTCTGGCAATAATGGCTGGGACCCCTCCGGTGTTCCTACCGGGGAACCGTAATCTGCTGCGGCCTCCTGGCCTGGCTGGCACTCCGGACCGGGCAGGACCTCCTCAGCCTCCTTCTCCTCCACCTCCGCATCGGTGGGATCAGGTACAGCACTTTTGGGGGCATCCTCCGGTTGTCCTTCAGCCTTCTTTATCAGCGACTTTGGAAAATCAGGTGACGGCGTTATGCTTGTGGGAGAGAGCACTGCGTCCCACAGCAGCCGCTGTGTCTGGGCACGCCAGCGTCTCTCTGTCTCCTGCATGTCTGCATGACGCTGGATTAATCTTCTGAGCACCGCATTCTCTTTCTGCAGCTCCAGCATAGCGGGGTCAGTGTCCCGATCTGGGGACAGCTCCGGCACAGGTAGTAAATCTTCCGGTAAGCAGGGTTTGTATGCCTCCGGTCCTCTGCACAGATTCTCCTGTCCTTCCGCCATCTCTTTCCAGGCCAGACTGTAGTTTCCATCAGGAACAATCTGGTCTCTTCCGTGGAGGCGGGATTTGCGTCTCCTCCTCTTTGCATAGAAAATGAAGAGGAGGCGGATTTCCTTAGCAGTGGGGCAGGATCGCACATTATAGTAGCATTTTGAGAGGGCGGCCATATCTTTCGCGCCACAGGGGGGTACACGCCCACGAATCCACGCCCACCTTCTTCACCAGCGCCTCAGGGTGCCAATATGGCGGTAAAATGGCGGTATTTGGCGCCAAATGCAGCAAACAGTCTTTTTCACCAAACAGTTCAATATAGGCACACAGGACTCACAATTGCAAGCTTCGCATCCTGTTCGTGACGCCAGAAGATGACGCGCACCACACTGAGGTGGATACCAGGGCTATGGGGTACTCGGAGCCGAGCCCATTGATTTCTATGGGAGATGTCACTGGCAGCGGGACTCGGTCCGTGGCCCTGGCGGTCATGCAATGGGGGATTGTGTAGCCCTGGTGTGAAGGCACACGCAGTACCCTGGAGAATGTGTGGAGAGATAGCAGTTCAATGCTCTATACCCATTCACTCAATATACACTAGACACACCCTTAGGGTAGTGTAGTGACTCGTAGGGAGTGGTCAGTGTAGATTCGTTGAGTGATTTAGTAGTCAGTTTCCTGTCTTCGGACAGAGCAGACGTGTGGAGTCTAGCTGGGACTTGGAGGGAGGAAGCAGTCCAGCTTGGTTCTATCAGCAGTTCAGCAAGTGGAGGCCAGTAAGGGCGAGATATAGATCACCTCAGCCTGGTCAGAGCTGTACCTCACTTGAAGACATTGATAAAGAAAGAAGAGTTTAGTACAGATATACTTCAGTCTCCTGTCTCAAGGACAGTGAAGGTTCAGAGACGTGCTCCTGCCTAGAGGATTACTGAGAGTCTGGTAACTAACTCTGAAGGAAGAAAAGAAGGGAGTGATTATATGACTTTTTGCAAGTGTGAGTGTTTATGCTACAAGCGCGGACAAGGCGAAAGGCACAGTGGAAGGAATATTTAAAAGTGCTTTTGGATTGGAGAAGTCCTGCACATTGTTACCGGTCACTGGGGACCGAAGGATCACTATAGCTTCACGCTTAGTGGTAAGAAAACCAGAGGCTTATCGGACCTTAGGTCGCGGCAAGCAGCCCCTAAATAGTCGGTACGTAACTGGGGTCAGGGGGAGTGAGGACCTTGAGTCTCTGCAGGACAAGATAGGAATTCAGCTCTCTCACAGGAAGGCTCCGACCACAAAACTGACTGGGCAGTACAGCTTTGGAATAGCTGGAGTTATAGAGGGAACTACGCTTCATGCTGGTTGTACTCATCGTTGTGAAAGTAAAGGAGGCCCCTAACTTGTCCAGCTGCTATCTCGAAATACATTCTCCTTGGATCAGCCTCCCTGGGACCTGCCTTACCATCTTACAAGTAAAGGTATGGAAAGACGCTGACCGTGTGAGACTGAGTTATTTGATTGCATCCCTGCACTACCCCATCATAACCATCGACCTGAGGGAAGAGTCCCACCTGTAGGGGACCCGACATCTAGCTGCCTCACCATCCCCTCAGAGCTCAACAGCAGCGCTGGTACAAATTACCAGAAGACTACAGGTGGCGTCACGAACTGTATATATATATCCCCTGTAAATATACCCCCCAACATACGCCTGACCGCCAGGGCCACAGACCGAGCCACCGCTACCTGTGACAATCCCCATAGACTTCCATGGGCTCGGCTCTGAGTACCCCATTGCCCTGGTAACCCACAATTGTGGTGGCGGGTCGACACAAATTGGCGTCACGAACAGGATGCGAAACTCGCAAAATTGCGAGCCCTGTGTGCCTATGGAGTTGTTTTTGTGAAAAAGGACTGTTTGCACTTTTGGCGCCAGAAATCGCCATCTTTGTCGCCATATTCGCGCCCTCAGGCGCTGGAGAAGAAGGTGGGCGTGCCTTCGTGGGCGTGTACCCCCCTGTGGCGCGAAGAAAATGCCTGCCCTCTCAAAGTGCTATTACAACATGCGATCCTGCCCTACAGCAAAGGAGGTCCGCCTCCTCTTCACCTTTCCTGCAAAGAGGAGGAGACGCAAACCCCGCCTCCACGGAAGAGACCGGACGTCTCCGGAGGAAGATGTGAGAACGCTCTGGAACATCATGGAAGCAGGACGTGTGCAGCCGAGCAGGGAAGCGGAGGAAGGCAGGCCCCGCTCCCCAGCCAAGCTGCCACCAGCACCGGAACCATCCGTGGTCCTGCACCTGCAGCAAGCATTGCTGGAAGTCAAAGAAGAAAATGCACGACTAAAAAAAATTATTTTGCCACAACCTGGATTTGAGGAGATCGAGAGACGCCGGCGTACCCTGGAGCAGCGGCGGCTGTGGGACGCGGTGATCTCTCCCTTCGATGACCCCCTACGTCTGGAGTTACCAAAACTTCTGCTGCCCAAGGCAAAGGAGCAACCGGAGGCTGCCCCCGAAAGTACCAATCCTGATCCCACCGGTGAAGCGGTGGAGGCGAAGGAGGTTGAGGAGGTACCGCCAGTTCCGGAACGCCCGCCCGGCCAGGAGGCCGCAGCAGATGATCGATCCCCGGCAGGGACACCGGAGGGGTCCTGTCCGTCATTACCAGACGTGGACTGGGACGAGATGGCGCGCCTGGATGACGTCGCCTACACCGCCCAGTGGGAACGTGAGTGGCAGCGTCGTGAGGAGAAGCAGCAACGTCAGCAGGAGGAAGAGCGGGAAGCTCAGCGGAACCGACAGCGGCAACATGCAGAGCTGATCGCGGACAAGGAAAGTGTCCGTCGAGAAAAAGGTACTCTGAGGGAACCGCGGCGGCAAGGGTGTGTGACTGAGTTCCAGCTCCGGAAGGGCTGGGGCTTCATAAGAGAACCGGGCCTCTACCCAGGGGTCTTTGTCAGCAGACGTGATGTAGAATCCCACCTACCGCAAGGCCATCCCGGGAGGGACCTAGTTAATGGAGACATTGTCACATATACACGGCACTGGGGAATGAAGGGATGGTATGCCCTTAACGTCACCATCGTCCGTGACCCCGTCCCCGACGCAGGTAACGTCACCACTACCGCAGCGTCCCTGTCTCCAGCTCAAACAGCATCCGGCCGTGCCCCAGCATCGCCCCCTGCAGGCTCCTCGCAAATGGAAGCAACGTCTACGTACTCTTCATTATCTAGTCATCCTTCTACATCGCAACTTGCGACCCAGTTTCCATCGCAATCTATGACACGATCGATATCGCTAACTGTAACGCAAATTGAAACGCAATCGGTGTCTCACAAGGAGAAAGTACCCGTTGCGCCCCTAGAGGTTCGCACGAGAACTGTGGCGACCCAGACCCTAATAGCAGCACACGACTTGTTAGTCCTGGGATCTAGGGACCATCGCATTGTTCCAGCCCCCGGGGTGGAAAATGTATTTGAAATAGTTAAGCAGTAAAAAAAAAAAAAAATCGGTAAGATCCAGACAGGGGTTTACCATAAGTAATGTTGTAAAAAGTTTAAGAATGTTTGCCAGTTTTGCACAAGTTAAATGTGTATATAACGAATATATATTTTGCCAAAAGTAGAATGCCCGGCTGGGTAATCAGATAAAAAGTTTTTGCACTTTATTGTGATGTGATTTGATATAATGTGTCTTTTTCTTATTATGGACTCAGAGGCTGAGGACTGTGCCAGCCCAGAACTTATCTGTATATAGTTGCACCTTGTGCCTTATCTTGGTTTTACATAAAACCACCACAACTACCTCTGAACATAAAACCCGTGTGGTGTGGCACTGAGTGAGGTCTGCATTCCTAAGTCCTGCAGCCCACCCAGGACCCACGTTGAAGGTTTGGTGCGGGTCCTTCACAAGAATTTTGCTGTGTATTAAATGAAAATGTATATTTAATATTTTGCACTTTTCTACATTTAATGTTTTGTTTGCAACGTTCAAGACATCCTTACCTCCCGGATGGGACGAATTAATGTTTAATGTTGATGTTTAATGCATAAACAAAATCGTCTCTTTGTATTTTACAGCCCGGGAGTGCTGTCGTTTACCATGGGGGAATGTGTAGCCCTGGTGTGAAGGCACACGCAGTACCCTGGAGAATGTGTGGAGAGATAGCAGTTCAATGCTCTATACCCATTCACTCAATATACACTAGACACACCCTTAGGGTAGTGTAGTGACTTGTAGGGAGTGGTCAGTGTAGATTCGTTGAGTGATTTAGTAGTCAGTTTCCTGTCTTCGGACAGAGCAGACGTGTGGAGTCTAGCTGGGACTTGGAGGGAGGAAGCAGTCCAGCTTGGTTCTATCAGCAGTTCAGCAAGTGGAGGCCAGTAAGGGCGAGATATAGATCACCTCAGCCTGGTCAGAGCTGTACCTCACTTGAAGACATTGATAAAGAAAGAAGAGTTTAGTACAGATATACTTCAGTTCCTGTCTCAAGGACAGTGAAGGTTCAGAGACGTGCTCCTGCCTAGAGGATTACTGAGAGTCTGGTAACTAACTCTGAAGGAAGAAAAGAAGGGAGTGATTATATGACTTTTTGCAAGTGTGAGTGTTTATGCTACAAGCGCGGACAAGGCGAAAGGCACAGTGGAAGGAATATTTAAAAGTGCTTTTGGATTGGAGAAGTCCTGCACATTGTTACCGGTCACTGGGGACCGAAGGATCACTATAGCTTCACGCTTAGTGGTAAGGAAACCAGAGGCTTATCGGACCTTAGGTCGCGGCAAGCAGCCCTAAATAGTCGGTACGTAACTGGGGTCAGGGGGAGTGAGGACCTTGAGTCTCTGCAGGACAAGATAGGAATTCAGCTCTCTCACAGGAAGGCTCCGACCACAAAACTGACTGGGCAGTACAGCTTTGGAATAGCTGGAGTTATAGAGGGAACTACGCTTCATGCTGGTTGTACTCATCGTTGTGAAAGTAAAGGAGGCCCCTAACTTGTCCAGCTGCTATCTCGAAATACATTCTCCTTGGATCAGCCTCCCTGGGACCTGCCTTACCATCTTACAAGTAAAGGTATGGAAAGACGCTGACCGTGTGAGACTGAGTTATTTGATTGCATCCCTGCACTACCCCATCATAACCATCGACCTGAGGGAAGAGTCCCACCTGTAGGGGACCCGACATCTAGCTGCCTCACCATCCCCTCAGAGCTCAACAGCAGCGCTGGTACAAATTACCAGAAGACTACAGGTGGCGTCACGAACTGTATATATATATCCCCTGTAAATATACCCCCCAACATACGCCTGACCGCCAGGGCCACAGACCGAGCCACCGCTACCTGTGACAATCCCCATAGACTTCCATGGGCTCGGCTCTGAGTACCCCATTGCCCTGGTAACCCACAATTGTGGTGGCGGGTCGACACAGGATATTTACAGGGGATTATTAGGATAGGTAGTTCGTGACGCCACCTGTGGTATCTGATCAATTGGACCAGCGCTGCTATAAGGATCTTCACAGGGGATGTTATGGGGCAGCTGGGTGGTAAGTCTCCCACAGGTGAGACTGGTCCCTGGAAGTCTATGGTGATGATGCAGGGTGTAGTTAAGAATTCAGTCACACACAATGCAGCTTCTTTTCATACCTTTACTGGTAGATGGTTCAGGCAGGTCCCGGGGAGCTGGTCGGGGTGGAGAATGCACATTCGGGTAACCGCTGAGCAGGTTAGAGGCCTCCTTTACTTCATATATATCTCTGAGTCCAAACTTGCATGAAGCGAAGTTAACTCTGCAATCTACAGCTTTCTCAATAGCTGCAAAGCCCGGCTGACATTGTGGTGGAGCCTTCTATGTCTCTGATTCTCAGATGTTGAGAGAACTAAGTCCTTACTTTTGCATGGCCTTGCTCAAAGTCCTTGTTCTCCCTGACTCCGGTTACGTATCAGCACTTAGGGCTGCTCTCTGCGACCTGTAGTCCAGAAAGCCTCCGGATTTCTTATCACTAGGCATGAAGCTCTAGCAATGCTTCGGACTCCGGTGTCCGGTGAATTAGTGCAGGTAGTCCAATACCTGATGCACTGCTCTCTGTCTTCTCCACTATGCCCTTCGCCCTGCTTCCCGCTCTTAACATAAGCACTTGTAGCTCTTGATGGAAATGTCAGCTTTCTCCAGAGCTCGCTGAGCAGCTCTCAATATCCTCCAAGTCCAGACTGGACTGCACTGTACTAAGACAGGAAACTGACTGACCAAAAGGTGCCCACTTACTCCTCCTGCACCGACTGAACTCTGACTGAACACTCCTAATTGCTACTTGTCACTCCCTTTTATTACCCCTGATGGGTGTGTCTAAAAGTGTGATGAAGTGAATGGATATCAAGCGTTGCGGTTACCTTCCTGTGCATTTTCCTGGATATGTGTGCCTGACATAGCGGGCCACACACCATCACTGTGTAATAGTGGGAGGACAGAGCATAGACACATACAGTGTCTGCCATCACTGTGTAATAGTGGGAGGACAGAGCATGGGCACATACAGTGTCTGCCATTACTGTGTAATAGTGGGAGGACAGAGCATGGGCACATACAGTGTCTGCCATCACTGTGTAATAGTGGGAGGACAGAGCATGGACACATACAGTGTCTGTCATTACTGTGTAATAGTGGGAGGACAGAGCATGGGCACATACAGTGTCTGCCATTACTGTGTAATAGTGGGAGCACAGAGCATGGACACATACAGTGTCTGCCATCACTGTGTAATAGTGGGAGGACAGAGCATGGACACATACAGTGTCAGCCATCACTGTGTAATAGTGGGAGGACAGAGCATGGGCACATAAAGTGTCTGCCATTACTGTGTAATAGTGGTAGGACATAGCATGGACACATACAGTGTCTGCCATTACTGTGTAATAGTGGGAGGACAGAGCATGGGCACATACAGTGTCTGCCATTACTGTGTAATACAGGGAGGACAGAGCATGGACACATACAGTGTCTGCCATCACTGTGTAATAGTGGGAGGACAGAGCATGGACACATACAGTGTCTGTCATTACTGTGTAATAGTGGGAGGACAGAGCATGGGCACATACAGTGTCTGCCATTTCTGTGTAATAGTGGGAGGACAGAGCATGGGCACATACAGTGTCTGCCATTACTGTGTAATAGTGGGAGGACAGAGCATGGACACATACAGTGTCTGCTATTACTGTGTAATAGTGGGAGGACAGAGCATGGACACATACAGTGTCTGCAATTACTGTGTAATAGTGGGAGGACAGAGCATGGACACATACAGTGTCTGTCATTACTGTGTAATAGTGGGAGGACAGAGCATGGACACATACAGTGTCTGCCATTACTGTGTAATAGTGGGAGGACAGAGCATAGACACATACAGTGTCTGCCATTACTGTGTTAATAGTGGGAGGACAGAGCATGGACACATACAGTGTCTGCCATTACTGTGTAATAGTGGGAGGACAGAGCATGGGCACATACAGTGTCTGCCATTACTGTGTAATAGAGGGAGGACAGAGCATGGACACATACAGTGTCTGCCATTACTGTGTAATAGTGGGAGGACAGAGCATGGACACATACAGTGTCTGCCATTACTGTGTAATAGTGGGAGGACAGAGCATGGACACATACAGTGTCTGCCATTACTGTGTAATAGTGGGAGGACAGAGCATGGGCACATACTGTGTCTGCCATTACTGTGTAATAGTGGGGGGGACAGAGCATGGACACATACAGTGTCTGTCATTACTGTGTAATAGTGGGAGGACAGAGCATGGGCACATACTGTGTCTGCAATTACTGTGTAATAGTGGGAGGACAGAGCATGGACACATACAGTGTCTGTCATTACTGTGTAATAGTGGGAGGACAGAGCATGGACACATACAGTGTCTGCCATTACTGTGTAATAGTGGGAGGACAGAGCATAGACACATACAGTGTCTGCCATTACTGTGTAATAGTGGGAGGACAGAGCATGGACACATACAGTGTCTGCCATTACTGTGTAATAGTGGGAGGACAGAGCATGGGCACATACAGTGTCTGCCATTACTGTGTAATAGAGGGAGGACAGAGCATGGACACATACAGTGTCTGCCATTACTGTGTAATAGTGGGAGGACAGAGCATGGACACATACAGTGTCTGCCATTACTGTGTAATAGTGGGAGGACAGAGCATGGACACATACAGTGTCTGCCATTACTGTGTAATAGTGGGAGGACAGAGCATGGGCACATACTGTGTCTGCCATTACTGTGTAATAGTGGGGGGACAGAGCATGGACACATACAGTGTCTGCTTTTACTGTGTAATACAGGGAGGACAGAGCATGGGCACATACAGTGTCTGTCCTTACTGTGTAATAGTGGGAGGACAGAGCATGGACACATACAGTGTCTGCCATCACTGTGTAATAGTGGGAAGACAGAGCATGGACACATACAGTGTCTGCCATCACTGTGTAATAGTGGGAGGACAGAGCATGGACACATACAGTGTCTGCCATTACTGTGTAATAGTGGGAGGACAGAGCATGGCACATACAGTGTGTGCCATTACTGTGTAATAGTGGGAGGACAGAGCATGAACACATACAGTGTCTGCCATCACTGTGTAATAGTGGGAGGACAGAGCATGGGCACATACAGTGTCTGCCATTACTGTGTAATAGTGGGAGGACAGAGCATGGGCACATACAGTGTCTGCCATTACTGTGTAATAGTTGGAGGACAGAGCATGGACACATACAGTGTCTGCCATTACTGTGTAATAGTGGGAGGACAGAGCATGGGCACATACAGTGTCTGCCATTACTGTGAATAGTGGGAGGACAGAGCATGGACACATACAGTGTCTGTCATTACTGTGTAATAGTGGGAGGACAGAGCATGGACACATACAGTGTCTGTCATTACTGTGTAATAGTGGGAGGATAGAGCATGGGCACATACAGTGTCAGCCATCACTGTGTAATAGTGGGAGGACAGAGCATAGACACATACAGTGTCTGCTATTACTGTGTAATAGTGGGAGGACAGAGCATGGGCACATACAGTGTCTGCCATTACTGTGTAATAGTGGGAGGACAGAGCGTGGGCACATACAGTGTCTGCCATTACTGTGTAATAGTGGGAGGACAGAGCATGGGCACATACAGTGTCTGCCATTACTGTGTAATAGTGGGAGCACAGAGCATGGACACATACAGTGTCTGCCATTACTGTGTAATAGTGGGAGGACAGAGCATGGACACATACAGTGTCTGTCATTACTGTGTAATAGTGGGAGCACAGAGCATGGACACATACAGTGTCTGCCATTACTGTGTAATAGTGGGAGGACAGAGCATGGACACATAGAGTGTCTGCCATTACTGTGTAATAGTGGGAGGATAGAGCATGGACACATACAGTGTCTGCCATTACTGTGTAATAGTGGGAGGACAGAGCATGGACACATACAGTGTCTGCCATTACTGTGAAATAGTGGGAGGACAGAGCATGGACACATACAGTGTCTGTCATTACTGTGTAATAGTGGGATGACAGAGCATGGGCACATACAGTGTCTGCCATCACTGTGTAATAGTGGGAGGACAGAGCATGGACACATACAGTGTCTGCCATTACTGTGAAATAGTGGGAGGACAGAGCATGGACACATACAGTGTCTGTCATTACTGTGTAATAGTGGGAGGACAGAGCATGGACACATATGAGTCGCACACGACGTACCAGGGCTTATGGGGTACTCAGCACCGAGCCCGTTCACTTCAATGGGGGAGAGGTCACGGGTAGCGCGGCTCGGTCCGTTGCCCTGGGCGCTCATTCAAGGGGTGATATTTACAGGGGATTTAGTAATGTTCGTGACGCCACCTGTGGTCTCTGATCAGGGTGACCAGCGCTGCAGGGTGAATCCTAAGAGGGGTTGTTACTGGGCAGCAAGATGTTAAGTCTTCCACAGGTAAGACTGGTCCCTCTAGGTATATGGCGGTGCAGGGTGCAGGCAATAAGGCAGTCACACACAAGTGAGTCTCTTTCCATACCTTTACTGGTGGTATTTGCAGGTATATCCCGGGAAGCTGCTCAGGGTGGAGGATGCACATTCAGTAATCACTGAGTAGGTTTAAGGCCTCCTTTCTTCCAATGTGTGTGAGTTTCTAACCTGCACGAAGCCAAGTTTAACTCCGTGTAAAACAGCTACGACCGGCCGACATTGTGTGGAGCCTTCTTTTGGACAGAACTAAGTCTATGTGGCTGATCAGGCCTGACTCCTGTTCTTCCTGACCCCGGTTACGTATCAGCACTGAAGGGCTCCCTCTGCGACTGAAGTCCAGCAGGGTCCTCGGTTTCTCCCACTAGCCGTGAATTAAGGCCGTACTGTGGGGCCTCAGGCCTTTAAAGGGAGGGCCAGCATGACAAAGTTGAGGGGACCATAGGTGGGCAGATATATGGTAGGGCTGGTAAGGATAGGGTTAATTTGCCTCAGGGATGTGAAAGGGTTGGGAGGGGATGGAGTAGGAGGGAAAAGGAGGGGGTAGTATATAAAGGGCAGTCACATGGTTGGAACAACCATTTTAGGTGCCCCACAGTAAGAAGAGCAATCTCTTACCTGCTAGTGTGTAGCCCTGGTGTTAGGCACACGCAGTACCCTGGAGAATGTGTCGAGAGATAGCAGTTCAATGCTCAATACCCATTCACTCAACATACACTAGACACACCCTTAGGGTAGTGTAGTCACTTGTGAGGGAGTGGTCAGGGTGTATTCGTTGAGTGATTAGAGTAGTCAGTTTCTGTCTTCGGACAGAGCAGACGTGTGGAGTCTAGCTGGGACTTGGAGGGAGGAAGCAGTCCAGCCTGGTTCTTCCAGCAGTTCAGCAAGTGGAGGCCAGTAAAGGGCGAGATAAAGATCACCTCAGCCTGGTCAGAGCTGTACCTCACTTGAAGACACTGATTAAGAAAGAAGAGCTTAGTACAGAAATACTTCAGTCACCTGTCTCAAGGACAGTGAAAGGTTCAGAGACGTGCTCCTGCCTAGTGGATAACTGAGAGTCTGGAACTAACTCTAAAGGAAGAGAAGAAGGGAGTGATTATATGACTTTTTGCAAGTGTGAGTGTTTATGCTACCAGCGAGGACAAGGCGAAAGGCACAGTGGAAAGATTATTTGAAAAGTGCTTTTGGATTGAAGAAGTCCTGCACATTGTAACCGGTCACTGGGGACGAAGGATCACTATTAGCTTCAAGCATAGTGGTAAGAAAACCAAGAGATTTACCGGACCTTAGGTCGCGGCAAACAGCCCCAAATAGTCAGTACGTAACTGGGGTCAGGGGGAGTGAAGACTTTGAGTCAGTGCACGACAAGATAGGAATTCAGCTCTCTCACAGGAAGGCTCCTACCACAAAACTGACTGGGCGGTACAGCTATGGAATAGCTGGAGTTATAGAGGGAAACTACGCTTCAGGCTGGTTGTACTCATCGTGTTGAAAGTAAAGGAGGCCCCTAACTTGTCCAGCTGCTATCTCAAAATACATTCTCCTTGGATCAGCCTCCCTGGGACCTGCCTGAACATCTTACAAGTAAAGGTATGGAAAGACGCTGACCGTGTGAGACTGTGTTATTTATCTGCACCCGACTTCACTAACTTCATAGACTTTGAGGGACCAGTCCCACCTGTAGGGGACCCGACATCTAGCTGCATCACCATCCCTCAGAGATCTACAGCAGGCTGGTATAAATTACCAGAAGACTACAGGTGGCGTCACGAACTGTATATAAATCTATCCCCTGTAAATATACCCCCCAACATACGCCAGACCGCCAGGGCCACAGACCGAGCCACCGCTACCTGTGACAATCCCCATAGACTTCCATGGGCTCGGCTCTGAGTACCCATTGCCCTGGTAATCCACAATTGTGGTGGCGGGTCGACACACTAGCATGATGGAGGTCGACCTCATGCTGCAACAATTGAGAGACGCTGCCAGCTCCAGGGGCTCGGGGTGGCTGCAGGCATCAATTCAGGGCCTACTTCAGGGGGAAGCCGGACATCCTCAGGCTCAGGACGTCGGGCGACGGCCTCGGAGAACTAGGCCTCCGGAGCGCCTTAGCCCTGAGGTAACCCCAGGGTTCGGCGCCGTGTTAGGAGCCCCTCCAGCTCAAAATTCGCGCGGCAGGCCGGGAACGCGTGAGCCTGGAGCTGGGAGGAATCCGCATGACAGGCGGTACCCACGTGGGGGGAGGTTGTCGGCCTCCCCTTCTACGTGCCGGCAGAGGAGGGAGCCGGGATCAGGAGCGGTGCGGCGCTGGGTCGCTCAGGGCCCAGCTCGGCGTGGGAAGAGCGAATGCGGGGGCCTGCTGTCGGGTGCCTCGCTCCGGTGAGCTCAGTGGGAATCGCCTGCCCGGGCCGACGCGAGGCCCCGTTCAGCGAGCGCTGCACCAGCAACATCGGTGCAGGCCCCCTCTAAGCCGGCGGGGAAACAGCGCTCGTCGGCGAGGAGCAGCAGGACAGGCCAGGGAGAGCAGAGCACTGGTGTGTGCAGGAGGTTGACTCCCACTCATGGCTGCTGAGAAGATAGAGGAGAAACGGCCACATCATGCGGGTCAGCACAGGGAGGGATGCTGTGGGGAGGCGGCCCCGGGCTTTTTGACACTGCTCCAGGAGGGGGGGGGGGGAGGGGGGCCCAAATAACATGCAACAGCCATCTCGCCCTGGACTTCAGAGGCGGTTGCGGCACCTGCTGCTGGATCACGCAGCGGCCCGGGGCCGGCTGTTGGGCCCACAGGATCGTCGGGTCCAAGAAGAAGACGGACAGGACGCGAAGCATACGCCCGGATTCAGGTTTGGCGGCTGCTGGGAACACGCACCCAGGCGCCAGGGAGGCACATTCAATTGTCACATTCTTTAACGTCACTAGCTTCTAGTGTAATTGGCAAGGGGAAGCGGTTCGGGAGGGACTAGTGCCGGTTGGGGGCGTATTACGGTTTAAAGGAGTTAGTTAGATTAGGGGAATATGGAAGGGGCAGGGGGAATCCGCCTGTATCAGCCTGGGTGGGTAAAAGGGGGGTGAGGAATCCGGGGGTTAGATCCAAGGTTCTTCCGTTGTGGGGCAGGGAGCGGACAGAGAGCCCAGGATTTCTAGCAAACGGGGTCGGAAAATCTTAAGGGGTCAAAGTAATGGGGGATTCACTGGCGGATAAGGGATGAAACGTGTGCTGGATGATTCAGCCAGGGGGAAGTTTAGTCTGTTTTGAAGGGCCTTTAGGGGCACACTTTAAAGCAAGAAGTTAGAGAAAGAATTTGGAAAGGGGAATACGTGGACATTTTTTCGTTGCTTCCGCTGGACGCTTTAATTTGATAGGTTAGAAAAGGGGTGAGACAAAAAAGGATGAGGAAGAGAAGAGGGGTTTAGATTAATTCCCCCACTTCGCCAACTGGCTGCAGGCGTTTGTATATTAAGCCGGTTATCGGGGAAAAGCCCCAGAGAACTGTGCCACTTTTTGTTACATGGATACAATTGGTGAGGCTTTAGGTTTATGGGGGCGGGTGGTAAGATAGTGAACAATTTCGTCAACGGAAGGATTAGGGCCAGTTTCGTTGGGACCATAAAGTATTTCTTTATGGATAAGTAACGGTCCAGCTAGATCAGGGCGGTCACCTTTTCCCAGGGGGCCCGGGGTTTCAGAAGTAGGACATCGGTTCGGTACAAAAGGGCTGTTTTCTTTCAATGAAGGAGCGTGAAATTTGGAGCAAAGTGTAAATTCAAAACCAATGTTCGTCTGCGGAGGTAATCAGGGTATCAAGATGTTTTAAATCAGGAAGAAGAAAGGATCAGAGGGTATTGAAAAAAAGGGGAGACCCAATTCGCTGCCAGAGATGGAGCA